>JAFELO010000606.1:55411-66948 GCA_017140195.1 Eumaeus atala | reverse complement strand
CATCCAATGCAATAGCACTCACCGCTATGTGTACTAATGATGGTCGCTGAAACAACAGCAAGAGCCGCCAGGAAACCCATAACTTGGATCAGATGCATGTTCCTGCACAAGCGTCAGCCGCTAACTGATGAGCGATCCTGGTGGCTCAATAAGGAACAGTCGGCGGGACTTCACCGGGAGCCGCGTCGGTGACTCATGAGTCACGGCCTTCCACCTAGTGTATGCGCATGTTACGGATAATGAATAAAAGAATCATATAATAGGATAGTGAATAAATGAAGTTTACGATGTCACGCGAAGAATAAGCCCGCCGAAGTGGCAATGGGCTGGTCACACACTCAGAAGAACAGGTGGCAGTAGTACAAGTAAGGTTCTGGAGTGGAGGCCGCGCTTGGGAAAACAAAGTGTTGGTCGAACTTTCACCAGGTGGGAGGACGATCTTCGTGCAGTAGCCGGTCCGGGATGGATGCGAGTATCAGGAGATCGGTCGTCTTGGCGTTCATTGAGGGAGGCCTATGTCCAGCAGTAGACCGATAAGGGCTGATAATGATGAGTGAATAAATGAACAAATGTCACGTTGTCTTACTGTGTCTACGCACAATGACAGGATATCTTACACCGAGTCTACACACGCAGTAAGAGGAGTGACTTGCTAATCTGCTGCTGGGTATCCTGTGATAGACAAAATGTTACATAGATCAATATGGTATAGGGACATAAGGAAACTGTAGTGCTGTATTTGTGTGTGTGTACTAACTACTAACGCGTGTACATACTTCTATTGCATAACAACGTAAAATCTTATAACAAAATTTTATTTTTCGCCTTATTCTACGTTTGTTGAACAAACGACACTAACAACAGAAGAAAAGTAGTTAACACATTGAAAGTTTTATTATAATGCATTAGACTGTAAGTAACTTTAGGGCGTCGGTTTATCGCGCGCGTCGTAAATACTTAAACACATCATTTTTCCCTAACGCGCTAAAAGTTGTATAACTTCAAAAAAAACTCTGTGTGTGTTTGTTTATTTGCACACGCATATCTAGTGTCGTGTCCGAACCTTTGGCTTGAATTAATGACTATAAATTATTTTTATACAAAATAGTTTTTTTATATCACGGGGACGAACGAATAATCTGAGCCATCCGGCGACAATCGATGCCCACGGACATCCGCAAATGCGTTTGCATTATCCTGCTCCACCTAATCCCCCATTGTTCACCGACTACTGCGAGCCGCGCGAAACGCGACACAATAGCTGTCACCATGCAGTGGTAACTTGTGAGCGAGAGAGAGGTGCCTGCCCGGTCGTGCCGGCCAAATTGGGCTGCACTGCAGCAGCTTTTACTACTAATTCTTGTGAGTGTAATCGCGTGTACACCTATCTATGTCTAACACACCTCATAGGCGCGTACATAAACTCTAAACCGACACAATATTTGTACCGAGAATATTCACTAGAAGAGGGTGTTCACATTGAAATACTTGCATTTGTTGACTGTAGCTGATAAACGAAGGGCAACGTTATTGTGGATTGCAATTCTGATTGTTGTTCCTCACTACGTTTCCAGGTATTTGATTAAATTACATAATGTAAAAAAAGAGTACCTTCACGCCTGTTATCCCCGAAGAGGTAGGCAGGGGTGTGTTAGTACACCCGCAGTACATCGTAAATAGATATACTGGAACACCCACGGTTAGCCAAGGTACTGAGGCCCATGATGTCATAGGTGGCAAGCCTATGGCCACTTCGGGCACATTCCTATTCCAGACAATGTATTGCGTGCTCAGAATAATCTGAGAAACATTTAATAATAGTTGCCCCACCTGGGGATCGAACCCAGGACACCACGCGGCTAATGGTCTGAACAGGCGACACCCGCACCGTTACACCACAGAGGCGATTCATAATGTATATAAGTACAAATACATTTAAAAGATGTAAGGATATCTCTGTCTCTATATACCTGCTGTAAGGAGTGCATACTACCCATCTGCGGCAAAGAGGGGGTCTGTCCCCCTATCGTCCACAATGTCAGCTAGACCGTCGTGTCTTATAGTATGATGAAGCTGCACTGCAAACCTCCGTCAGCATAGGGCAGGCAAAAAAGATGTAAGGTTTTTAGTATTATGTATACTTTGGTTCTATTAATTTATAACTATCTTCACTATAGATTCACAAGATAGTTATAAATTGAGAAATGAAAAGGCACATGTCCCACATAAATGTGTTATGTGAACATGTGCGTGCATGTAATTTTACATACGTCAAATTTGGATTCAATCCGCGAAAGATCAGATAAAAACTTTCAAACGTTTGTAAATGATCGTCAAGTGTTCGAACAGTTGCACAACAGTCGGTGCGGTGCTCTTCCCGTAATTTCATATTTCTATTTACATAAATAAGAGAATTTCGTATGAATTTCACTCCTTTCACCACCTCACGCGTTGATTTCCTAAAAATATTTTCTTTGTGCTCACTTAAATCATATAAGAAATCCCTGTAATAAATTTCGATATAAACTCAAGTCATTTAGATTTGCCTTTCACATATTACAAGCTATTAGCCCCTGCGTCGCCCGTCAATATATTATACACTAAAACCTTCCTCGGGAATCGCCTAAGTATGGGTGAAAAACGGTTGAAAGTCAGTTCGATAAGTAGATTTTGACAAAAACCATTACATAAAGGTACACTTTTGGGAACTTTGTCTATACCAATATCATAACGAAGAGACATTCGATTGTTTGTGTATTTATTTGTTAAACAAACAGAATAATGCAAACGCACAGAATAAGCTCCGAAGTTACTGGACCAATATGAAAAATTCTTTTATCATTGGAATTCTAAATTGTCTATGATGAATATAGGGTATATAATATTTTATAGAACGTAATAGATCATTGTGAAATCTTCTATAATGTAACTAAAGGTGTGAAAAAATTTCAAAGTTAATCTTTATATCGCAGCTGCAATGAAACGAAACAAATTTATTGACACCTAGCTGTCCTGACATAGGTTTTTCCATCATAAATTGAGAGATTTGCAATGTTGTAGCGTGTAATGTTGTAGCGTGAGATGTTGTAGCGTGTAATGTTGTAGCGTGTAATGTTGTAGCGTGTAATGCTGACGAGTCCGAAGTTAAAATGTAGAATATTTGTATTTTGTAAATCATTGAATGGGACGGACTGCTACTTCTATAGACAAAACACACATATTGTGTACAATTGCTAGTCAACAAATACACATATTGTGTACAATTGCTAGCCAACAAATACACATATTGTGTACAATTGCCAGTCAACAAATAAATTAACTTTGTAACATGTACGCGCGCGCGGCTGCGCCTGCATTAATTTTGTCTTAAGAAAGTCGCATTGAAGCCTAACGACACGTCCAGCTGAGTACACCTCACACGCGCATATCCTGAGCTGGTGACGTGACATATGTTCCGGAGAGTACCGCCCCCCCCCCTCTCCTAAATATCCATCATGCGCGGATACTTACACAAAATACAGCAAATATTAATTGATTTAAAAATATTATATATTTTAATTTCGGCCCCGTAAACATTACATGACAGAACAGTGTCTAAATTCTCAGTCATCTCGCTGTGACGGAGGGCGGAAAAAAAATTCCATAAACGGCAGGTCATCATAGGGCCGTCATTTAAGAAGTGGTACAAAATATGTCACTTACACAAAAGTTAACCAAAATTTGCAAATGTGAGGCTATGAGAAATTGAGAAACCCCAAGAACACTGGCAGCTCTAACGCGGGAGCGGAGCCCGACTCCTGCTGTCCTCTGCAGCACCAGCTGTAGGCTCTGTACAAAACTTGAGGTGTTCCTCAAGTATACAGAGCGGATGCAGCTCTATCTCTAAGCACGTAGTGCAAAGGCCTAGAAATTGACAAATTGATTTTTTCTAACATTTTCACTCTAACAACAGTATGATAGACTTGCATAGCCCGGCTTACGTATAGGATTAATTATGATATTGCCCCGTTAATACTGGTTGGAAACTATTTTTCTATTAACTGCACATATAAAATTATACCGCACGAAACGCGCCACCGTAACTGTCACTTTACGCCGGTATCATGTGAGCGAGAGGTACCTCCCCGGGCGTGCCGTCCAATCCAACTGGCGCTACCTCTTACTAAATTCAACCACGTCTAGCAATGAATATCATCTATTACTATGAGAACTGTCGCAGGCATGCTGTAGCGGACCTATTTTATAACATTAGGGGCTGGTTGTCGCTATTTATATATATAAATGAGCATCGCGACTTGTTGGATACGCACTAGAAGTAAAGGAACATAATGCATAGACCGGAGACGTAACTCTCACTCGCTCACTGGCGTCCCATAATGATAATATTAATTTTGATTGTAAAATAACTTTTGTGAACTGGCTTCAATATATTTCGCATTTTATTTCATAACATACATTAACCAAGAGCTGAGACTGCCAATCGACACCACAAAAGCTCCACGATTGTTGGCATTTAAAGAAATAATTTCAAACAGTTTTGTGCAATATGGCGAGATCTTTCTTCGCATTGCTCGGACGTTATATGATGTTTAGGATATACGTGCCCCAAATCTGTTAGACTCAGGATCGGTGTGTCCGTACACAATAGAAACACAAAGCCAATACCGCGGCTTACAACAACAATACATATTGTATTGAAGTCCAAATAGATCTGTACGACAGAGACAAACTCAGTTCTTTGTCCGAACTTTGTGAAAGCAATTGTAATGACCGAGGCAGGCATGTCTGAGACTTCGAGCCAAGTGCAACAGCAGGTCTTTGCGTTATCATTATCAACGTACGTACGGCTGTGTTACACCTCTTAAATACTTGCCAAAAGCATTATCGTTCATCGGGATAAAGATAATTTTTTACTGAGTAAATGAGCAATCGGATGATTTTTACCTACGCCCGTAGACATGTTCATTGTTGTTGTCATAGAAACGACCCTCCTTTTCTTCTACCCTGATATGGGCCATCGGCTTTTCACAAACCGCACAAAACCTGACAGCATAGTTGTCATTTTACGGTGTCATGTAAGGGAGAGGTTGTGCCCAACCATGCGGCTGGAAATTACTTTTCTGCCTTTCATTTACAACTCTTACATTATTTTTTTACTAATACACGTCAATCACAGGAGCTTTCGTCATCAATGTGGTGATAAGACCAAGTTGTAAAATTTTGATGTTACCCACATAAGATGCTAAAAAGAAATTAATCTAAATTGCCAGCACTAAGCATTTAGAATCCCTAAAATTGCCAACAAATTCAAGAATATGATGCTGTAATTAATGCCTGTGGACTTTCTTACACACGTCGAAGTCTTAACATTTCTACGTTATAATTTTTCTTTTCAATAATAATACATATTTATATCACGATAGATACTTGACGGGGTAGCGGAGAGTACACACGAGTAATAACATACTTTGTGAAACACACCGTTAGACCACTCGCGGTTAGGGGGAAGGAAACTGGAGAACTTCAAAAAGGTAGAGCGCCTGTTACGGAAATGTAACTGAACGCTCGATATGATAATTCAACTCACACTTGGCTGTTTTTTTAAATTTGGTATTGTTTCCATAAAAATAAATGGTCTAAAATTTTAAGGTCCATTACGACAAGCGTAACTAGAAGTTATGCAGATGCGTTGTTTTCCTCTACTCTCTCCACCCAGTGGATCACAAACTCGTACAAACAGCAACTTTATGCCGACCGGAGGGAAGTAACGGCTTACGGCGCTCTCCAAGGCAAACTTGACGATTTTACACCGTCAATAAAATATTTAAAAATCACAATAGCACTTTCTAGTCCGTGCCCGGGACTTGCACCGGGACATCACGGGCTATAGCGGAACGTGCTTACGACGAGACCACGCATTCAATGTTGATACATCGTTACAGTAAATTATCGAGTCGATATAGATGTACGTGGATCCGCTCCGTGATTTAGCTACAACCGCTTATCGGTGAAACTCCCGTGCATTGTTTGTGTAACGCTTAACATGCAAATGCTTTGTAAATCCTAAGCTGCCGGTGAGCTCCCTCGCCCACTTCAGTTGTAACAGTAGCCCGCCATTGTTCGTACCATCGATTACTATAAAATAAAATAAATTACAATTTTACTTAAATTTCAAGACCAGAAAATATATTTCATAACTAACTTTAAAACTAATATACGTATGCAATATCCAAGCAGTATATACATACATAATTTACAATGTTTCTGATAAAATGGTTTGAATAAAGTAAAGGGAAAGAAGCAGAAGTGGTAATGGGCTGGCCACATTGTTCGTAGAATCGGTAACCAGTGGGAAAGGACGGATCTCGAGTGGCAGCCCCGCACCTGCAGAGGGACTGTCGAACGGCCTCCAATCTGCTGGACGCAGCTCCGTGGACTGTAGTGCTCCATGTGGACTTCACCCGGCTGAAGATGCAGCAAGCATGATTGAGTTAATCACATTTGCTTAATTTTATTTGTAATTTAACCCAAAAAAAGACGATGAATCCGCGTACATGGCCAGATTAAACTCTAAGACGTGGGTCGAAGGGTCGCCTGTAGTCATGTTAGGAGTTCGAGCGGTGCCACGGTCGGTCACTGGAGCGAGTGCGGTTGAGCTCACTTATGGGCAAACTTTCCGATTGTGTGGAGATTTTTTTGTTGAGAATAATACAAAAGCTCTTAACGAATGCGATCATGTAGAGAGGTGAAGCAGTAACACTAGCAACCTGAGACCTAAGTCTACGTCACAACAGACGGCTTCCACAATATTCGTCCATACGGACTTCAGTCACTGTACGTATCATCTTTTTCGCAACAATTTTGTTAGACTAAAATGTCGGTTAGCTATCAAAAAGTTCCGTTTTTGCCCCCCTATAATACACACGAATGTGAATTTATACAGCTTTCGTAATAAAAAGGCAATTTTAAAACGGCAGCATGTTAGGTCAGCACAACGTGGCGGTTAACACGTTTATTTAATGGTATCGTTAATCCTTGAATGAATATAAGCCCGGCGGCTGCGCAAATATTGCTGCTATCCGAGTTGCGGCGAGCGAGGGCCCATCAGGCGCAGATAAACGCCGGAGAATTAGCATAACGCCAATATGTTAGTCTGACTTCTATAAACCTGGTCGATTTTAGTGGGCTACTTCTTTTTAAAGTAAAACTTTTTTATCGACGCTTGACGTGGGCAGTAAGCTGGTGAAGGCGTGACGAGAGCGTCACTAAAACGAGGGCAACGGAAATTAGCAGGAAGATATAAGTTAATGAAGATGGTGCACATACATTTTCTTTCTCTCATAGCCACTTACGTTTCGTATCATTAAAGAAGTTTTACTTCGGTCGTGTGGACTAAAGCACACTCGTGTGAACTTATTTGCAAAACCTTATTTATACATTGAGACGTTTAAAAAAATTGAGTGTTAACGCTTTGTTAATCCTGTACCCAAAGGGTAAAAATCGAAACTATATGGCTAACACTCCAATGTACGTATGAATGTCCGTCACAAGGCTGTATCGCAAGAATCAAGGTAGCTACACGGTCAACATTTGGGAATCACCACCAATTGTGCGTACCATTGCATAAGCCCCCTTTCGAGGCAGATAGATATCTCACTGAATGTGTTGACGTCCAATGAAAAAGCTAAAGAAAGTTCAAGTGGGATCAGCGAGGATGTTCTAATATTCCAGTCGTAGAGCAAAAACAATTAACCGCATACAATCAAGCGGGAGAAAGTTTCCAGTACGTGTCGGCGATTTTAAGCGAGCTTTTCCGCACCGGAAGTTGTTTTTGTTTAGTGTGGCCTGGAGCAATAAAACTTTGTAAAACATATCGTACCGCGCCCATGATTTGGCTCATTCAGTTTCTTCATCGTGAAGTATGGTATTTTTTATACGAGGAACATTGCCAATGAGCGAAGCCTTCGTACGATTCACTTTAAATTGTAAATAAATTTAAAGAAATTAGAAAAACGGGTTGTCAAAGGGACTGCCGGTAGTGGCGAAAATTTAAAAATATCACGTAACAGTGCCATATATCTAGTCGCACACCCTTGAGGTGCCTCGAAGCGTCTACAAGTTAGCACAGGGAAGTAGAGATAACGTAGCGTGTTTCTAACGCATGTTCTTGACGCGAACTTTTCTCAAGCTTAACGTCCCTAGAAAATTTAACTTTAACACGGACTCCTAGTGCATTCTAATAAATATTATTTAGGAAAATATTGGTCAGAGCATCGCTGCATTGTAGCCAAATTAATTTGGAGCGAGAACGTCTAGTTATTATCATTCCTTAGAATAAAACTACTTTTACGGATTTTATCACGGTTTATTTAATTATTTAACTTGCTCCACGTTTCAGAATCTTTACAGCAACCATGGTCGCAGGTGACCTGAGATGACAGATAATTAACCAGTTGTTCCGACTAACGCAAGCAGTAATTGTTATATCTGGCTGTCTTGATTTGTTATGTTTAGTTTTCGATTTGATTTATTACTGGGCCCCAAGCAGAGGGACGAACCCAGCCATCTTCTTTACTGAAATTTGTATTTTAATTTTCACGAATCATTCTTGGATGGAAATGGTGTAGCCTGGCGAGGATCTACACTTTATCAAATCCCATGTAATGGCAGGGGCCAACCTCAGCATGCTCACAGACCGAACATTTTATCATTCCTTTTAAATTTTCCAATTCCAAAATTTAGGTTACATGTTAAATATTTGAAGGATAATGTCCTTTAATAGTTTCTAGATATAATATAATATGTACACATACACGAGACACACTTCAAGTATGAATATAGAATCTATCAATTTACAAAACTAAATAAGAAGTCTTATATGTATGGGCAGATAATTGCAAAGTAGTTTTAATTTTTTTGCGGCGGTATCATACGAGCGAGAGGCACTACACAACACTTCAATTCATCAGCAATGCAATATGATACTGTATAAAGTAATAAAACATTCCTTTATAATTTCTGTTTGATAATTTTTTGTAGATCTGTTTGCCGGCCGCCAAAAGCCTTCTGTTTCCATTCATCCCTGCATGGCACTGACTTCCTTTTACAAAATAGTCTTGGAGAATAAGCGGTGAATTTTGATAACGCTGATTGTGATGAAATGTGATAGCTCTTGGAACTGAAGACAGGCCATTAGCACCTGGACGTGCCACGGAACCAATAGAAGTATCTACGTCTGTAGTAGAGGCTTCTCCTTTTTCGAGCCAGCCGCTTCAGCTGGTGAGTAGCGGCAGCATGCCCTGAACAAAACTTACTTTCATGCTAAATGACACTTTCAGCGAATCACAATCAGTCTGAAACGGGGTTCTTACACCAGTTTCACTGATCAAAGATGTCCTTTTGCCACACTGTGAATGTGTCAAGTACCTTAGACTCCGCCTACACCGCCGCCTACTTAAAATACTCATATGAAGCATAAGCGCTACAAGTAATATGAAACTCAAAAGTATGCCCTAACTGTTGCACAAAAATCATTCCTTGCGAGAGAACAAATCACTTCTGTGTAACGGAGTGTTCCAACCGGTAGAGACCAATGATATCCCACTATGGGGATTTGCCAGCAAGAACGACATTATATTTCAGCGAAGTATAAAAGACGCAATCTTGAAGTCTATTCTGAATGCTCCGTGAATGGACGCAGTGAAGGTAGATATGATTATTAAACAAGCCCACCTTAAAGAAGGTAATATAAGGATGTGTACAAAACGCTACAACAAACGCCATTCACCTAATCCTTGCTTGACTTTTATCAAGCAGTGTGAATACTTTAAAGTAACATAAGGGCTAGTAGACACAGCGACTTCCATGACCCATAACCCCCTTAGCAATGCTGCATAATGTCAATGTGTTGATAGTCGTCCTATTTGTATTCTCACACACGATATTTAGATAGATTTAATTCATTTAGATTAATTTACAAATTTGAATAATTGTTAACTCAACTTATTGAAGCAAAGTTTGTTTTACAAAATTAAATTACTCGTTCAATACGCGCTTCTGGGGCAGGAGCGTCGTCGCCAAGGGAGTAATCAGATGAAAAATATACGACACCTTTTTGAGGTTTACAGAAGTTGTAGAACATAATGGTTGACCATTACACTTTTCACCAAACAACGGCTGACGTGTGACATGTGATAATTTCGTTTCTTTTACGTAACTTTGAATTTTTTTTATAGAACAGGGGGGCAAAAGAGATCCACACACATAAATACGGCGGGTCATAGTCATGGTCGGTACTTAAAGGCGCCTTCTGCTGGATAATCCCACAAGCAATAAAATCGATTACCAATAAATTCTGCACACACTTTACTGAAAAGCTTCCGTTAAAATATCTTTTATTTAAGTAAGAGGCAGTGCCGTTCCAACTAGGACTAACACGACCGGGGAGTTCCCTCTTATACACAGAGTATCGCAGATGAAATGGAAGCTGGTAGCCACCAAATGATCCTAAATACACATAGTATCGCAGATGAAATGGAAGCCGGTAGTCACCAAATGATCCTAAATACACATAGTATCGCAGATGAAATGGAAGCTGGTAGCCACCAAATGATCCTAAATACACAGAGTATCGCAGATGAAATGGAAGCCGGTAGCCACCAAATGATCCTAAATACACATAGTATCGCAGATGAAATGGAAGCTGGTAGCCACCAAATGATCCTAAATACACATAGTATCGCAGATGAAATGGAAGCTGGTAGCCACCAAATGATCCTAAATACCTGTTCGTACCCTTTCAAAATTCTGTTTTATCCCAAACGCATTCTCTCCCTGCTCATTGAAAAAATAAGGTAGTCGGTGCATATAGAAAAGCATTTATTCGAGGGATGAAATTCATAAATTAGGATGGCTTGAGTATAGAGTTAGTGGAGACACTGGCACCCATTGATGGTGCAGATCCCCCCGCGGCTGTAGCCCCGCCGCTTGCAGCTGGGGATGCACTCGTAGAACACGCAGCCGGGGAAGGGTGGCTTCACCGTTATCGTGACAGGCTTGATGATCTGTCTCTTCTGCAGCTTGTGGATCAGCCCTGGAACACAATTTGTATTGGTTTATTAGGCCTTGCCTAACGCTCGTGAGTGATTGTGGCCGTACGGTTGTTCCTGAGTTGCAGCGGAAGCGGACCGGCATGATATCTAGATCACATAATATCGTCGTAAGGTGTCAGTCACACTGTCGGGTTTCACAGTTTGTGAGTTTCTGGTGGTTTATTGGACGGATCAATTTTGGGTAAATCTATGAGCATCGGTAGTCATCCAGAGGCGAAGAGCGCTCACATCCAAATCCACTTGTTTAAACAACTAATATACAACTAAAAAGTAAAGCTAATCGGTCTAAAGTCGGCTCCGGCCTTTTTTGATCAGTTTGAATTTTTTGCATTATTAACGAAACCACATTAAAGTATACTCCAAATTTGATGCAGATATTTCTATGGAATTGACACTTGCGCGATTGCAAACCGCCGGCCACTGCTA
>JAFELO010000606.1:41777-55045 GCA_017140195.1 Eumaeus atala | reverse complement strand
TGTTAGCTTAAATAAAGGTTTTTGGCTTTATATCGCCATCACGAAAACCACATTAAAGTATACTCCAAATTTGATGCAGATATTTCTATGGAATTGACACTTGCGAGATTGCAAACCGCCGGCCACTGCTAGTAATATTTCAACGGCTAAGCGCATCGAATCGGCACGAAGGGCAAATGCCTTGCGCTCGTTTGATACCGCCATAAAAGGGCTATGCTATCACGTTTCATGCGGTCTGTGAGTAGCCGCTGGCCTATTAGAGAGTTAGGGGCGAAGGAGCGCCACGTATTAGCCCAACTTCGTGGATGTTAAACCACAAAGCACCAACTGGCCCCGATCGCTCGTCTGTCAATTTATTTGTTGCTGTGGTAGTTCCCAAATACAACGGCCGCACAATGCTAGACTCGTACACTACACATTTAATGAGACACGTAAAACTAAGAATAAATATATGCTACGTGTAATACTCACGCGAACTGCTCGGGTCCTCGCCCTGCGCAAACACTGCTACAGCCAACGCTAACAAAGTCGCGATAGCCAAGAATGCCTTCATGATTGAAATTCACTGGAATGTGTGAGGCGATTTACGCCCACAAACGTATTTATACATTCGCACGAGCCAAATGCATATCGATCCCGCTATCCATATGTTTAGCTTGTTGTATACTCGTCTCATGTTTTCTCTTATCTGGTTATACATTGCTGACATATATGATAATGCAAAAGCTACAGCAATAATAACGCCGCAATGGATATTTGCAATGTTACACCTCCTTCTAAATCAGGCTTGCAATGTGAGTGTGCAAACACGGGGCTCAGGGAATACCCTAAGTAAATTTCTCTAGAATTGTATGCGATATCTACTATAATGTTACACAAATTGGAACTACATTACTCGCGAGGCAAAGTTTTTATTTGCTCATCGGGTCTGTGAGAAGTGTTTGAATAGCTTCAGTGATAAGATTAGCCGTGTTTTTGTTTACTCATGTTCTGCTTTTGTTAGATGGAATGCGTTCGTCGTAATTAATGGTACAAGTTTTGGCGGGATTGTGTTTTCCTCATCACATGAGTCATGTTCTTAAAGCGTCATGTTCTATGTGTTGTGAGATTTAAGCAGCGTTCGAATGCGACTTTGGAGTAAGTACACGGGGTGTACGTGTATGTATGCGCCCGCATCATTTTTTGATTTTATTTGTACTCTTTGTATTGTTTGCCAACTTTTTAACATATATTATATATAGTTTTAACATCTGGGAACATTAAGGGACAAGAGTCTTTAGCAATATAAAATTAAGTACTATGAGTTATAAAATTAAGTCGTAGATGATGAAATGTTAAATACTGTAAAAGTTTACACGCGAGTAGTCGCGTGTAAGTGTCAGCATAGGACAGTATAATATATATAAATAACTGTCCTATGCTGCTATACTATGTTTTCGTAATAAAATCCACCTAATTATCACACATAGTCGCTACACACTCCCACGTAGTCACATAAAGTAGTTAGTTTTTGAAAAAGGAAAGTAGCCGTAAGCTAAGTTCGAACTCGGGTTATTAACTATATGTAACGTATAAAAGTAAATCAGTATAGATTTCATTAAGAGCTTTTGTAGACTTTTCATAATATACTTTATACTAACTAACCTGTGAATTGATTGCGCCGAAAATAACTACTTAAAAACCTCGAACAAAAAAAATGGCAGTGACGGTCAATCATCATCATTATCAGCCGGGCGAAGTTCACTGGACATAAAAGTCCCCTACAGAACGCCTGGGCTCGCGGTCACCGTCACTCGCATCTAGCGGCTACCTGCCACCTTCACCAAGGCGTCAGTCCACCACAGGCACAATTGTGTAACCGACGGCCTCCCTTGTCGTGTCGGCGGATATAGGCGGCGGGATGGTCACCCTCCCTCGTGTGCAAACTTTTTTTTCGGAGGGACCTCATTGGCGGCGCTATTGCTCCCGCCTCTACAATTCAACGGGCGACGTGTGCCCACTAGAGCCAGAGGTAGAGTATTGAAAAGAGATTGTTGTTACAAATCTCTTCTTGAACGTCAATATTACATACAAAACGATGTTCCCTTTTTAGAATAAAATGTATTATTGACTTTTTTAAGATATACGCACATTGCTTGATGTCTTCATATATGATGTCAGGTGTGAGGTTCGAATCCATCCTTACAGAAGCCAGAGTGTAATTACACTATATAACACTCTCATTACACCAGTCCCCTAATGACTACTCTATCAAGCGACCTGTGGGCCGTGGTATGTGGTCCTCGGGTCGCTTTGTGGCCTCTCTCTTCTTCTTTGTGTCTGTCTTCTTCTATCTTCATATGGCTGCCTTACCACCTCCCCAATCATAATAGCATGGCTACACGAACGGATGGACGAATCCTTCCACGGTAATTTTGGGAACGTGATTGGCTAAAACCATAACTTTTCTATGGTGTGTTGTTTGCTTAGCCAATCTGGTCTGAAAAGTGACCGTGGACGGATCCGTCCATCAGTTCGTCTATCCCGATTGTACCTCTCTTTAAACAGACACGATTATCACATAAAAGTCTTAAGCGGCTATCATCTTATATTTTAATTCTGTTTTTTGAAATACAATTCTTATGTTTTTAATTTGGCATGTGTAAAACCATCTGTGGGCTGGCGACGGCCGCTAGACTCTACATGGTATGCAAATGCCAAACAAAACACAAGTCTATCAAAACACAAGTGTATAGACTTGTGTTTTAGGAAATTATTTGTCTTTTTAGGGTTCCGTAGCAAATGGTAAAAACCCGAACAGTTATAATTTCGTCACGTCTGTCTGTCCGCCCGTTTGGCTTCCGTATGACACGACGTTCTATTCCGGAGTGAAATTTGGAAGTTGTGCGTATTTATCACCACAAAATGATGTAATACGATTTCGAGAAATACGGACACATGTGATTAGAGATGGAATAAATAATTCGTGAAGATATAGCCATGTGCATAGCGTTGCTAAATGGTTTGAATGTGTACAAGAAAGCTTTTGATTATACTAATAAATTGTGTAACATTTGCTTCAATAAAAAGGTTCCCTCACCACCCAACTTTTCAACTACGCAGGGAAAAATTAAAAAAAAAAAATGTATCATCATCATCAAAACCTCAAACGAAAATAGTTTTGAACTAAAATAGATTTTGTACTTGAAAATATATGGGCTTTTCTCTTTACGAGGCGAGTGAACTCTTCTCCCTCAGGTGGGCCACCTCCCGGTGGCTGCCGGTACTTACTACTCTGACGGCGGTAACATGTGAGCGAGAGGTATCTCCTTGGTCGAGCAGGTCCAGTTACGAAGCCATGCAGCACGGCTCTACCTGTTACATCTGTCCGTCAGGTACAAGTGTCGTGAAATAACAGCTATGCACACGCGTTTCGTGCCCCTTGTGTGAGTCCGGCTCGACCATAGATGAGACAAAAAGGGCGGCCGTCAGTACCGTCAGTAAAATTTGATTGTGGATATCGCAATCCAATTTTAGCGAAAGTAATTGAAAATCTCCTATTTCTCGGTGGCCTCCGCTATGAACAATTAAAAAAACAAATTTATTCAGAAACACAATTTCGAAGTGATGCCGTTCTAAATACAAAATGACTTTTAGTCGCGCAGTTCGGTAAATCCCCGCGCATAAACAGGATTTGCGTTAAGCTAAAAATAGCCTTAAATATTTTAATGTCAAGCTTTCACTTGCCGCCGAGTAAACAAACAAATCAAACTCCATTAAGGCGTAAGACGCGGACTGTTATTGCTAGATTGCCGATTATTATCGGAAATGTCTATTTGACAACGGTATATTGACATAGTAACTCAAACTACAGACCACTGATCTGTATACATACTATTAGCAGCTACTTGCTCACATCGGTTTTTCACGTATTTCCAGTTCCATTGCGAGCGAGACGATAGGCGTGGATGGTAACCTCACCCCATTGCACTGTCCCGAAGTTGCTTTTCGCTGGTCTTTCTTCTCGGTATAAATTGAGCAAAAGATATATAAAAAATAAAACGCATTATTTTCATTCAGTGAACGTTCTCTTATAAGATCTTTAAGTTTCTTTAAATGACATCTTAGGTGTCGCGTTTCGTGCTGCGGTTTGTGAGTAGCCGGTGGCCCATTGGGGCGGGGGGCGGGAGGGCAACGAATCGGCATAGTAATTATGTGCATGTTCATGGGCATCGGTAGTAACACTAAAAAAGTAAAGTAAGGCTAAAAAACTCATTTACTCGTTTGCCCCCCATTCTATAAAAGAAAATGACCCATTGTTGATGAAACCATAAAATCAACGATCATCAATTGTGATTATTGTGGTGGGAAGGTGCCTCCCACGTGAGGACTTGGAGAAGTGCAGAGTGGGCGGTTAGGCGCTGTTCCATATCCGTTTCTATTGAATTAATCACTTAATTGTTCACAGCTATTATAAAGACAAATAAACGACGTTCACATTGCTATCGATTTGATTACGCGATTGAACGGAAACATTTCTGAGAATGTTGAGAAGTGTGTGTTTTAATTTACTTTACAGGGGGCATCCGCGGTCACCGGGCGTGGAGCGACTGTGCTCCTGCGGCTCGAGTCTCACCACCCACTAGGAGGTGAAGGATTCCCATAACCTCTATGTCTATGGGTGTCGGTAATCATTAAAAGGCTCTGGGTACTCGTCTGCCCCCATGGATTATAAATATATGTGGTCCATGACACTACATCCTCCTGTGCAACGGAATTGGGCCGATAAAACTGGGGCAGTACCTCTCGCTCACTGGATTCCGCCGTAAAGTGACATCATCGCTGTCGCGATTCGTGCAGTTTGTGAGTAGCCCGTGGCCCATTGGGGAGGGGTTGATACGAGGGCAACGCATCTGCGTAACAATCATGCGAATGTCCATGGGCGTCGGCAGTCATCAAAAGGGTCCGATTGCTCGTTTAAAGAAAGCAATTTAACATCAAATTATGCGGATGTCTATGGCCATAGAAAGTGACAAAAAGGCGCAGATTGCTCCTTTGCCTCCTTATGCTATAAAAATAATCTGCTTGGTTTATCTGCTACGTGAAGTGTTATGAGCCCGGAACAACCACGCACTATGTCAGCTTAAAACCAAAAGAAAACTGCAACAAAAGAGCATTTTTCAGTATTCCGGTTGTTCTACTGTCAAATTCATACCATAAATAGCTGCTCCAGTAAATAGCCTCGGTACACTAAGCGTTCTTATTTTTTTTTGTGTAGGGGACAAGCTAGCAGTTGCAGACCTTTGGTGACTATCGGCGCCCATAAATATACCATGTGAGCGCGAGGTAACTACCTCTCCGTCCCGGGTTGGCTGCAATGCGGCGTGCCTTTACCTCTTACTAAGCAGAAGCGCAAAACGAAAATTCGAGACGACTTTTTTTCTGAGGGACCTACTACTGGTTGGTGGCGTTCTTGCTCCCGCCTCTACAGTTCAACGGAGTACATGCGAGACGAAACGATTGTGGTGGTTTTATCGTTGATTCGATCGCCCCTCGCCCCGCGACCCCTGCAGTCCCTGCTGCTACCAACGACTTTAGGGCTTAGGAAATTTTGGAATGAGTCTTAACTTGATGTTAATACGCTACTCTGAAAACTCCATTTTTTATTAGGTACATCATGTTATATGTAATGTCAAATAGCATGGAAAATGATGGTTTGACTAATTTCTTGCATGCTACGAAAGATGTTATTTACAATTAAATTGAAAAATTGAACGTTTCCAAAGTGTGAGGTTATTGATGTTGTTGATGGTGGCGTTTGAGGAGAGTCTCTCACACGTGACCTCCTCTAGGTGATAATAGCAGTAGTCGCGGGCTGCGTTTGAGGAGAGTCTCTCACACGTGACCTCCTCTAGGTGATAATAGCAGTAGTCGCGGGCTGCGTTTGAGGAGAGTCTCTCACACGTGACCTCCTCTAGGCGATAATAGCAGTAGTCGCGGGCTGCGTGAGTGCATTCTTTGATATGCAGATATTAATGGACGACGTAGATATTTAAAATAAAAATGTTTTTTTTAAATATAAGTAGGTACTAAATATATTTATTAATTACAACAACAAGTATAAATTAGGCTTCTTGGCTTGCTTGTATAGAATAATAACATTGAAACACACACAAATTACACATTATTAATTAATGACCCCGAACAAATTAATCGAAGGCCTGAAAGTAATAACTATTATTAAACATATGAAATATACCACGATCTACATTTAAGACCCATTTTTAATTAACTAAATTAATGATTTCTATACTGGCAACTTTAAGATACATCATACAACGTCTAAGTAAGTTGAATTTGTTCTAGGAGTTTCAGACTTCATAAGAATGGAACATTCTAGCGAGTTTGGGAATATTCTATTTAGCTTGTTCTACAAAGTTGCAGGGTGTTAATTATAACATGCGCAGCCGCTGGGGCTGCACCAGCCTCCGCCCGTGTACCCCTTGGCCTTGCAGCTGCGGATGCACTCGTAGAACACGCACGGCGGCGGCGTCGCCTTCGTTTGGAAAAATATCGACCTCTCGTGCAGATCGTGACTTGAATCTGAAAGATACGAGCATTTATAGCATGAGCGGGCAAACGAGCAGTCGGTAGGCGTCTTGGTGATTGTCGAACCCACGGAACAGTAAAACATTTTTTGTTCCCTGATAGACATACATCGGCCTGTTGCTGGCAGACGCGGGGCACCTCAGGACTGACGGCCGATGGCACACGCGGGCTTTACATGAGTATTCGATTTATATAAGCCCACCCAAGGGCGGTGGCCGATTGTGAACACACTTCACAGTAAATAAAAAGTAAAATGTGCATCCGCATAGAGCTTATGCGTGCGCAGCTCAACGCATTCGCCCCAACTGGTGACCGCAGTTATTATTTGGATTCCTTTAAGTCAACAGGTTCGTTATTTGATCTTGCAAATCTGATTACTTTAAATTCGCATATATCTGCATGTTACAGAGTTTACGAGGCAACGCAGAATTCTCTGGATGTTAGCTTCTGTGGTGAGTATACTACATCTAAATAGGTAATAACTTTCAGCAATAGAACAACAAAATATATGTATGTTTATATATAGTGAGTCACAAAAAGACTCCATATAATAGAGAATTAATAGAAAGCCGAGTGCTCGTCTGCCCCCTGCACTACAGGGGGCAGACGAGCAGTCGGCTTTGAAGTATTCAGCTTATAAATGACATCATGTTGACCTTCTTCCCTCTTCTTCTTCCTATGAGCCTCATAAACCGCACAAAATGCGACAGCACAACCGAGAGATGTGAATTTGCGGTCACATGTCAGCGAGAGTTGCTTACCCGGCCACGTCAGCAGAATTCGGTTGCAATACAGCTCGGCACTACCTTGTACTAAACAATACAATAAACCAGATAAGAAACTAATGATAATCCTAGCAAAAAACAACACTTACCGTTTGATTCATCGTCTTGAGCGAAGGTCACGAGGACAAAGGACAGCGCCAGTACTGTAACAAGTAGCCCCTTCATGTTTGTTTGTTTGTGTGCTGCGGACTGATACTAAAACTGCACAATATTGAACTTATATACACCTAAAAGGCCCGCATGCATGTGCCCACCAACAACTTGTTCTACAACGTATTTAAAACACTGTTATTATACATTGCTTGTATTGAATATCGAAACTCTAGTACATTGTTACTAGTAAACACGCAATGGATAATGTAGCGCACTAATGCTTGGTATTCGTCACCGATGTGAATGAACTCGGGTTCACGGGATGCCCCGTACGGTTTCTAGCGCACACTCATACAAAGTTATGCGAATTTGAATTAATTAACTATTTTTATAATAATTAGGCTTATTTAATGCATGTAATGCCGTGCAGCATTGCAGCACGTTATGCTTGTAGGCAAGGCATTTTTTAACATTGGCATTTATTACTTGGTAATCATATTTTGAAGGCCCGCATTCTCTTTTGCCCCCTTATTGGTACTACTAAATAGCTTCTTGTTAGCTTGATGTGTCTAGTTCATGAATGTTAATGTGAATCCCATTATTTATAGTGCAATTGGACAGAGCCTACGTCCAGCAGCAGAAGCCTCCCGGTGATGATAGCCTTAGTAAAAAAACCGGCCATGTGCGAGTCGTACTCGCTGTCGACCTTCTTAAAAGCTTCCAAAAACACGTTTCGTGTATGGGGCCTCTTAAACAATTAGCTAATTCTATTTTTTGTTTGTGTTATATCAGCAGCAGACGTACAGTCTGTGTACACTGCAAGTGTCTAACAGTCGTGGTGACAGACGGACAGCGGAGTCTTAATAATAAGGGCCTGTTACCCTTCGGGTGGTGAGACACAAAGAAAACATATTTTAAATTAGCTCTATTAACAACAACAACACCATTACGCGCCTATACACGACAATCACCCGGGAAAATGTGCAACAGCGTAAGACAGCTCCCGAAGTGGTAGTAGGTACCACAACCAGACCTGTCGCGTTGGCTGCTCCGTGCAGACGTTGAGCGAAGCCGTCATTAAGCCAAATACAAAATATACAACATGTGCGCATACATGTATTACTTAGTTTAGTAAATTACCTACAAAGTTCGACCCAAAACGTTACAATCGTTAAATTATTTTAAGCTTTCACGATTCACATTGATATTCTTATGCTATAAACGGGACTTAATCGCGTGCTATTTTAGTCGCAGTATTCACCTCGACTCTCGACTCTTCGACCGTAACGGTACGGTCAGTCTATTCCAAACCACGGCCGTTGCATTAAAAAGTCGAGCCGAGGTAAATACTGCGACTAAAATAGCACGTGATTAAGTTCCGTTTACAGTTACAATCGTTTCCTACATGGTAGATATCCTAGACAGATATCCTTAAATTACACCTTTAAACACACACTGTATCTGGAGTATCCGGGTGTGTGCCATTTGCCCGCCTGTAAGATCTATTCTGCGAGTGCGTCGGGTAATTTGTCTCGTTTGTGGGCGATACATCTCTTCCACCTGCAGGTCGTACCGACCTCATACACGTTCTGCGCTCCTATACAACCTCCCCCTGGGGTATAGACATTACACCTGTTTTTTATTACCCTTACGTGCCGGGTGAATTAGGAAACTCGATTAAAAATGTATAGAGTGGGACAAGGTAACAAGTGTAACACATCATAGCGACTATTGTGAGGTTCTCTGGGACTTTTTCGTAGTAAAGCACAGGGGCTACCAGCTGGAACTTCTTCGGAACTTCTAACGTCTGCATAGAGGTTATGCAGATGCGTAAATAGCATGAAATGTAACTGCAGCAATCCAAGAGCCGGATGGATCCAAACGTTGGCACCAGCTCGATTCGGCTGCGCTACAACTACGGTGCTACCTTTTTCAAAGCTGTTAATGTCCACTTCTTCGGGTCGTGGGCGTTTCCTATTATTTAATACATAAATTGACCGTCATATCGGTGACTGAAGTCGCTCGAACGTTACCTACGTAAGCCAAATGGCTCAATTTCCTAAAAAGGAGAGTGTGACACCGGAACGAGCGTCTAGTTTACACAACTCCTGGTGACACTATTAATCTCTGCTTCACAATCGCTTTCCTAAGAAACCAAGGCATAAGTAGAGCTGGTCGCGATTCACCGCAATTTTAATTAGGGAAAGTTTTCCCTGGTAAAATATTTCACGAAAATCGGGTTCATTATTTTGTTGGCGATTGTAATCACTCACCATGTTGGAAGTTAACCTAGTTTGTCATCGGAAAATAACATCACAATATCGGATCATATTTTCCGTATAATATTTCCAACGAGATTCATTTTCAAGGGCCAATAAGGGATAGTGAAACAAGATGAACGAGGAACGAGAAAGGCCTTTGTGCCTATATACCACCGAGCCACGTTGAATCTTCTTTATTTCAAGGGTACGGCATTTTGTAAGTGGCTCGCTGAAAACAATATCCGTTGTTATCTCGACTCGCGAGTTACGAGCATTTATCCGCTCCAAGAGGACGAGCGCTGACAATCCTCATCCAGTCCCGGCTACGACCTAATATCTTTTGACAGGTACTTTATATTGCTCTGGTCTAGTAGTATTTGCACTTGTAACCTCCGCTTCTATTGGTCGCAGCTCGAAGCGTGGTGGTACTTAATAGTATTTCTTGATCATTTTACTATGTAACAGAGAAAGAGCCCTGTATCTGTAGTTCTAGGGACTAACTACAAGTAAACAATTCTCTTCAGATTTATTGTAATAGCATCACCTTTATTAATAGTGTAGTGTACAGACTAGTAGTGTTCAAAGGAATAAGTATTTATATGAAAGTGTTCTATTTATATGTACGTAATTATATAATCTGTCGTCTCGAACCACGCATAGGCCGCGATACATTTTTAAGAACTTATTATTATTTGTCTACCTTTCACCGTCTATGATTTCCCTCCATTTTTAAATTGTCACTAAGTCAGGTTTACAATCATACATAAATAAATACGCATAAATTATAAAATTTTGTGTAGAAATAATATCGATAAGTTGGCTGCACTGTTTCAATTACACCCTACGGGACCACATAAGATCAGGGTTGTGGTAGTTCTTATTTTGGCGATACCACAACTATTAAAGTGAGTGGTTACCTTCTCCGGTTTTACTCTTACACTCTTGTGCATCTTCTATAGATTTAAATTCATAGCTTGCCAAGTTTTTTATTTTTATTTGTTGTATTTTTCTACTCTCTTTATTTTTGTGCTATTTTCGCCTTATATATATTTTTTGTACTCTATTTCTAGATAACTTTATACCCTTTAGACGTGCTGTGTGTTTTAGAACTCAAGTAGCTATGTAGTAAAAAAATGTGTAACAGTGTATCTAATTGTCCTGAATAAACTCTTCACTTACTTAAAGCTTCTGAAATGTCGGGATCGTAAATATTAAATAAACCGCGATAAAATCCATTACATTAGTTTTATTCTAATCCCCACCATGGTTCAAGTCTCGTCGTGGCGGTGGGGCTCAGTAGCCTAGGGTGAACCCAGGCGAAGCCATTTGAACCAAGGGGCATGCTCTTTGCACCGCTCTTATAGAAGAGGATGCTGAAAAGCGGGTGGAGGATCGCCCTTTATACCCCTCTTATAAAAAGAGGGGACAAAAGGGCAATAGGGGGAGGAGGCACTTTTACGCACTGGGCAAGGGGCGCGGATGCGAACCTTACCACATTGCACTGTCACAAAGTTGGCGGGGTTATCTTGTAGGCATATACATATATGCGAGGCAACTCCAACTGTGGGGGTGGAGTCGGTTCATTAGGGGGCTGACTAGCCGTCGAGGTGCCCTGATGATTTGTTACTCCGGGACAACTCATCAAAGGCATCTCTGATGTCACTGGCGGTGGTTTTAGTGGGTATTCGGCAGTAATATGTGCCGCGAGCCCCACACATGATCCAAAATTCAGGGCTCCGTATGAGAACGATTGTACATAGGGAACATAGTTCAGGAAGCAAGGAAGCTGAAGTGGTAGTGAGCAGGCCACATTGCTCGCAGAACCGGCCTCTACTGCCGAAGGAAGATTCCCGAACGGCGACCCCACATCAACATGCACAGTTAACGGTCTCCCACCCGGTTGGTCTGCTGGTGAAGGTCATGTAGACCATGAGCGAGGTGGACTTCTTTGGGCGAGTTCTATGTCAAGCAGTGGACGTTTTCTGTCTGCTGACCATAGTTGGTTTTAATTTTGAAGTTTTGGAGCAGACGTCTTGCCATTCCTTTCCTCGTCGTCTCATCGAACGTGTCACGCTCACAGCATTTTATGACCACCGGCACATAATTACTGTGCCGATGCGTTACACTCCTTTTCTCCTCCTCACCAATGGCCAACCGGCTACTCACAAACTGCACGAAACGCGTCCCCAAAGACGTCACTTTATGCCGATATTATGTGAGTGAGACCCAGTCGTGCCGGGCCAATTACAGTGCAATGCAACACTACCTCTTATAAAAGTTGCAATACAGCGATCTGCGATGTTGCTGTATGAAACGCTGCAGGCTAGGAAAATACAAACATTGAGTAAAACACGCTAAAAGCATTAGTATTAGTTGTTCTAAAAGGTTTTCAGGTGAATCGACGTTAAAAGCTTTGCAAGAGTTTTTTTTGCGATATTCATCTCAATGCGTCCATAAATATCTTTTATTCGCTAGTTTTAATCCCATAACATACACAACGTGTTGGATATACGTACTTTATCGGATGTTACATTTTGTTACTAACTTGGATTTCAAACCTACGCTATTTTACTGAAAATTATATAAGCAATATATAAGCAATATATTATATAAAGCTTAGCAGAAATTTTGTAGTTGCAACTAACTGCAAATATAACTAGTCTTGCTAAAAATATTGTAATTAGGAAAAAAATTATTTCTTAATTGCAAATAACATTATTACTATTGTGTTCGAAGCGGTCTTCATTGACTGCCACACAGTTCTTTAAACGTTGAGGCCGGTTGTGAACAGAGGCTCGCTCTCTTTCCACGGGAAAATTCTTCATTGCCAATGGTATGGATTGTTTTAGGGGCTCCAATTTTTATAGCGTTTCGAGCAAGCTGTACTTTCCAAAACTGACCATAAATCATAGACCAGCAGATTAAGATCGGGACTGGACGACGGCCAGTCTTCAACTCTGATGAAGTCCGAGAAATTCGCTTCCAACCAATACTATTCCTCAGAAGGCAGCAATGCGTCTGTAAGACGCTTAATCTTGTAGATGTCTATAGGTGGCGGTAGTCACTACCCACCTGCTCGTTTGCACCTATCTCATAAGAGAGTATTGCTAGAAGGAGCATACTTGGTTATTGAACAAGGTGTTTAACTACCGACTCAAGCGAGGTACCTTGATACACATGTGCCGGTGTTTAGATACGTTTTCACAAGAGTAAACTCTTGATATTTCACTTAACCTGTGGGAGGCGGCCTGCGGGGCACAACGATCTTCTGAGTTGCTCCGTCAGTAGACTCCACACACATCAAGTGAGTCAGATGATCCGAGTACTACCGGCTTTTCCAACAAAAGGTCCAGTTCAAACGAGATGGCGACTCCGCGTATGTATCTCTCGTATGTATCTCTCGCTACAATTTTTTTATAGCATATGGGGGCAAACGAGCGTATTTAGGACTACCGACGCCCATGGATATCCACATAATTATTATGCCGATGTGTTGCCCTACTTCCATCCCAATGGGCCACCGGCTACTCACAAACCGTAC
>JAFELO010000606.1:29060-40261 GCA_017140195.1 Eumaeus atala | reverse complement strand
AGTACCTCTTACCTAATGTCTCACATTTAATAGCGTAGACTGGCATGACTGGAGAATTACCTCTTACCTAATGTCTCACATTTAATAGCTATGCTTCGTTTCATGTAGTTTGTGTGTAGCTGGTGGCCGGCCTTCCCGCGGCTCCCAAAGAAGAAAGATACGACCAGGGATGTTGTCCATAGCGGAAGAATTGATTTCGTAATTGTAATTATGAGATGAAGCGCCGCGCACCGAGTACAGTCATAAATTTTATCTGTACCTCGCAACTTGATAACGCTCAGAATCTCAGGGAGGATTAGTATCCTTCCTGATTAATATGTATTAATTACTAGGCAGGAAGATAGCAAGCGATAGTGTCATGCTGCATTGCACAAAAACTGACACAGCACAACCGGGAAGGTGCCATTTCTTTACATGATACCCCCGCAATATGCACACCTTGTTTTATGGCCGTTGGGAAGAGGGAAGAAGGCAAAATTCTATATAATCCTTATGCGGATGTTTGAAAAACATCAAAAAGTTGAAGCTCCGTTTGCTTCAATGAACTATAAAAAGTATTATTTCGTCACTATATTTATATTATATTATTACTCGCAGTCTCACCCTATATTATGAAAGTGTTATAATATTTTAATACCTATCCGGTTATAAAGAGGGCAGTGGTTCAACGCCATAACGGAACGAAGCTAAAGCGAAGCGACAAAAAGGCAATCTATCACGGCTTCCACCTGGGAAGAGGCAATCCGACTGCGTGCTATTTGTTAACTACCCTTATCAGGTGTGCCACTACAATATCAACTCTACGATCTAGCTATTGAGTTTCACTTTGTTTCGTTCGTCATCTGATCAAACTTTTTACATGTACGACGTGCCGCATTTTGTTACATCAAAATAGGGTTGACGCGGCTTTGATTTCAGATTGTATGGTGGTAGAGGGGGTAGATAGTTATTCAAGCCGCGTTTTTATTTATATGTGATTGCTATACACCTTATAGCGATCACATATAAATAAAATTATTATAAGTTATTTATTTTATTTGAGTCTATAGGTTCGAAACGATAAGGGCTTTACCCCATTGTAATGAATAATGATAAATAAACAATTTTGAGATTGAGTCGCAAGGTAAAAAATGTTTGAAGTAGACCAATTCAATTTATACTTATTCATATTTTTACTATTATCATTTAATGTAATATACATTAAATGATAATAGCGGGTAATATTCAGGACATTGACAATAATAAGAATAACATATTCAGCAGATAATTGTTTTATCTATATTTATCCCCGATATCGAAATATTCGAAAAAAAAAAACACTTTATATTTATCACATTCGTCCCGTTACCGAAATTCGGGAATTGATCCGATTTTCCATCTTTAAGGTTCCAGAAATTCACGTATGTAAACCTCAAAGAACTTCCAAACGACTAGACTGTCTAAATCTCTTCCGAGGTACAAATGACCGGCTGGCTCAACTGGTAACGTGGCGGTTAGTAAAAAAACAAACAAAAATGTCCAGTAGTGCGGCCACAAAACATTATTTTTCACTTTAATTAATCTCCATCTCCATGATGTAGATTCTAAAACTCCGGTCACGCGGAGGTTAACGACCGTGACACCTACAGGCCCGACGCGGCGGGTAGGTAGAACAACTATCTATATACTTTGTAACAAAATCGTCGCTCTCTGATATCCTACCTATATTTACGTTTATTTCTGGTACGCCAGTATCAAATGAGCGGGAGGTACCACCCCAGTTCCGCTGCATAGAAATAGGCAGTGTTGCTCTATGCATGGCACTACGTCTTCTTATGTAGCATGGCACTACCTCTTCCTACTTGCAAGGTATTGATCTTCCTACTTATTTTTGTACGTAGAGGAATTTACGATGTAAAAATTGTGACAAGCAGCGCCCGGATTTTTTATTTTGACTTAGTGCTCTTTTGATTCGTATATATATTTCTGGATATATTTTGATTAATGTTTTATATTAATTTGTTTATATGCAAATGATAACTAACAGTTTCCATCACATCAGAGATGGTGATATACTTGCACTGGCTAAAGACACGGAGTTCCATCTAGAGTCAGTCTGTCAGTACCGAGGGGCACAGGCGCTCTTCCGCCCTGCGGAAGAGGCACCGAGCGCTGATGTACGACTAATGATCTTCAGCTACCATGAGCGCTGCCCCGGGGGCGTTGGCTGGAGCTGTCCGAAGTCTAAAACGTTTAACTCAAGGAAGCGACTCACGCCCTTCATTAATATGTAAGTAGGCACATAAATCAATATATATTCCGGAAGATGGCGTCATTAAGGGCTTATATCAAAAAGCTCATGCACGAACGGCGGCCGTAGCCAATAACCAATATGATATATGATATGATACACTTTATATAGTCTGTTATAAACTGTAGACATTATGATATATGATATGATAAACTTTATATAGTCTGTTATAAACTGTAGACATTATGATATATGATATGATACACTTTATATAGTCTGTACCATTATATATACCATATATACATAGCACCTTATTCACTCAAAACTTTATTTCATAATTGTTGTTTAAAATCAAGATATTTAATGAGGCTAAACGTCAGCCGCCGTATTTGAGAACGTCTCATGACAGTCCGGCTAATCATTGGCCTGCCACAAAACAAAACGTAATTACTAAAACTAGCGCACGGATTCTAATCGTTCTAATTTTATTTTTAGCTGTAAATTCTAGCCACCGTATTGACTATAGTTCAGTTTGGCCTCCATCATGTTCCACGTGAGTCCTCCGAGCCCAATTAAATAGTAAAGGATATGGAAATGTCTCTTTAGCAAATTAAATTGGCCTTCATGTGTATTTTCTGTTGATATAGTATTCCAGGCTCAACAGTATCCGTCGCTGAACACTAATTTTAAATTAGTTAACCGATGCACCTTATGGGCGGACTGGTGCCCATAAAGTGCATCGGGTTAACTATTTTAAAATTCTATGCTGCCGATGTTGCGGGCACCACCTAGTGTTTAATAGTAATGTTAATTAAAATGTATAAGAAATTATCTGGACATAGAAATATCTGCTTCTTTCATACACAAAATATTGAAAAGACACATGCAGTCATAGGGACATCCATTAGAAATATAAATTTAAAACGATCAAGTAACAATGATCTGTATTTAGTAGCATGCAGCTGTAACAATGATCTGTATTTAGTAGCATACAGCTGTAACAATGATCTGTATTTAGTAGCATACAGCTGTAACGCAGCGTGGCTACAGTTAGTACTTACAGCTATGGTCCTAACGCCGCTAAAGAAGTTTCCACTTCATAAATATTCACTTATTACTAGTATTTACGCTCTCGCGATGTATCTACAACTTATTTAGCAAAATTTAAGCAGTTAGATACTAATTTTACGGGTGGTATCGTGGTTAATTTAATTATGAAATAAGTCCACATAACAGAAACTTTACAGCAACCGAAGTCAAGGGAGCACTGACCCGACAGATGTCCAGATGTCACAAGCTATTATCAGTAGCCGAAGAACTATTAACAGTAGCCGAAGGACGATAAGTATTTAGTTGTTCCGAGTAACACAAGTTATTGTTATCTCTTGTTGCCTTCAATTATATGTTTGGTTTTCGATTTCATAACACGTTGATATTTGGACACTAAGCATGATCATTGTTCTAGTAAAGATAAATAATTAAATAAACAGTTAAATCTATTACAAGTATTCTTTTTGTAACGTTAAGACATTAATACAAAACACACAACGATCACGAGACAGCCCTGCTACTATACAGATATCTCCTGTAATACGGGGCTAATATTTCGTAGTGATAGCATTCGTTATCAACGTGTATGGTGTCATTTTTATCCGAGTTTTATGCAATTTGTATAAATAAAGGATCCATAATGAAGGATAAAACCAGAATAAGCGAAGAAAACATCTTTAGCGGCCAAGAGAGATTGGATTAGGGAGCTTTTACGCATTTTGTTATTATTTTTTCGTGAAATATTCTCACCAAAAAAAGGAATAATTTGATAAAACTGATGAGCGCTCCAAATATATTGAATTTAGCTTAAATATTCTTTTCTAGTCTAACATTTTTGTTGAATGTGAGATTTTGCGTCGACGCAAAGGAGGTACCGTATGTATAACTTTTAACAGATTGGTCCGATGAACCATCCTTTTTAAATCACTAAAGAGACAGCCGTTGGTCCTATTTTGAATAAATAAATAAATAAGTACATACATAATTTAATGATACCAGTAGATAGATTTAATGATACCGTTACATAGATTTTCAAGTAAAGAATTTTTGCCAGCTACTTGATTCTATCCCGCATAACTTGTATTCATTTTTCTTACATCTTTAATAGAAATTTTGTGATAGTTTGTTCCTTGGAATTCGAAGTTAAAAAAATTTGGTAGCTCCCGCAGGCCATTCCTAAAAATTCCCTCATTTTGAGCGTCTCTAATATAGAATCGGGTTTTAACCATATTTCCATTATTCGGAAAGTGGGTGAAATTGAGTCATTACGGAGATTAAACCTCTCGACTACTATCCAAGTAACGCCCCTATTACGTTAAAACGACTTTTACGGTTCATTTATTTGTTAGAATCACAATGAACATGAAGTTACAACATAGTCACGCTGTATCAATAACCCGTTATGGTTGATCCGCACACCGGCATACATCATCAACGCTTGGAATTCGTTAGTTAATATATAGTCATGAAACGGCTCAACATCTCAGATGACGTAATTTGCCATATTCTCGGTTCTTCAACAGTTTCTTAAATCTGGTTCTATACAACGGCTTTTGACTACTATTATTATACGTAAAAGTAATTTTATTGTAATACTAATATTACTTTAGTAAGAGGTAATGCCATGTTGCACTGCTGCCGAATCACACGAACACACACACGCACACGCGCACGCACCGCACACAGACACGCACGCGCACACACACACTCTGTTTCTGTTATATCTAAAAAAATAATAGTAAAAATTTCTTCATTATAATTGTACCACAAAAAAAAACAAGTCTACACGTGTAGTTCATGTACTGTTTCAGCAGCCGCTAACGTATAACTTGTAACGTCCGCATCTTCCGTTGATAACCCTTGCTGTGGAAATTCAACTCGATCTTGGTCGGTGTTTTTAATAAATCCTACGTCGAAATTTATTTTCGAGCAAACTATACTCACGTTAACAAAGAAGGAGATTGTTTTTAATTAAATTGAAAGATATGGATTGATGTAATTCGCCAACGCGCGCATCGTTGGTATTACTCCGAGTGGAAATTCGGAAATTTTCATTTAGTCGAATTATTTTTTCAACGAATAAAATTTGTATCGAATGATGGACTTTATGTAAATAGAAAAGATCATTTATGTTATCGAATATATTGGCGGTTATTGAACACCTTGGATAACTGTTTATAAAGCAACTAATATTTTTTATGAAGGTAATGCTATGATGGGTTGCAATTGAAATGGCACGACGGCGGAGGTACCCTTATCTCACACGTTATCATCGCCGCTATTTTTTATATTGGAGGGTAGAAAGAAAGCAGATTAAGGTAGAAATAACTAGTTATTTTGACTCACTTGGTAACATGGTGGTTGGGCCGCGTGTTACGGTCGCGAGATCGAATCCCGCCTAGGTCATGGATGTTTATGTATGTCTTATATGTATTTCTTTTCTTAAAATAATAAAAAATATCAAATATATTTCCGTCGTCTGACGGTACTTACCACAGGACTGGGCTAACGTGGTGGGATAAGTCCACATATATTATTATTTCTATAACACAACTATATGAAAGTTATGTGGATGTTTATGGCCTTTGGTAGTTACCGCTCTAACTACTCGTTTGTCCCTTTTTACTAAAATAAATAAAAAAATAACTAGTCGAGAATATTTCCTCATGATGATGAATTCATTGTCAAAGAAAAAGTCATTGCTGTATTGCAACCGAATTTGGTGAGCGCGATCGCGGTCGACATGTGACTGGAGTTTATTCCTTAAAACCGAACAAGGTCTGTAGCGAGAGACGGAAGCGTTACGTTAGGATCACTCGACTCGCTTGCCACGTGGATCGTTGTTTCACGCGGTTTTACTTGTCACGTTTTCGCTCTGTGCGCCTTAAATCGTTTTTTTTCTGGAGTAACCTAAAAAACCTTTTTACTAGTGTAAAAAGGTTAATGCACAGCAGCTTCATACGCGATTTTTGACGGAGGTTTATTTTAGTGTATAATAAAAATACAAAAAAGGAAAAGTATACAAAGAAGCAAAAAGGCTATTAGTCCGTGTCGAAACAGTCGGGTTGATGTCCAACCATTCGACGTTCTTACACTTTGTGCAAGTCTTGAATTACTGTAAGTGCGTTCGCAACTCAGCCCAGTGGAGTGCACTTGAGGAGGAGCCGCCGCGCCAAAGCGATTGATCACGTCCCCTGAGGGCCGCCTCTCGACGACCTGGTAGTTACGACTGACGTATCTTTAGCGCGATTCATCTTAAGACACGCTTTGTTTTTTGAGCATAACTTATTCAACGTCTTTTTACGCTTTTGTGTTACCTCTCCCGTTTTTGGCGTGTCATCAAATCTTGGAAGCCGTAAGACTTATTACCTTTGCCAAGAGGTGATTACGACATCGCGTTTCATGCAATTTTTGTGGCCCATGGGGAGTTGAGGTGAAAGACGAAAATGCACAAAAATTCAAAAGGGTCTTTTCCAAATCGACTTATTTAGATAAGACAAAACTCTGATTAGCTAGTGATTAAGCGTTGCCTTTAATAAACCATCGACAGTTACAGCCTCAATGCTTGTTGTCACCATTGAAAGGTGCTAACTGTCCGTTTGCTCTATTATGCTTCAAAAAGAGGATAACAATTCCGCATCCTCCGCCGCCTGGGAGATCTGTGATCATAACATCACAACGCCGTGGAGTTGTAAGTAGTGTGCGAACTCGTGAGAGTGTCATTCTATTGGCAGAATGCGAAGAAGTGTAAAAACAATCAACTTTCTGTGCTATGATGTCGCGTTTTTGCAGTTGTTAATTCGGCAGGTTTAATAGATTGCGTTCAAAATGATTTACTATCTACATACTATTATATTTAGATCGATGCGACCTCTACACTGGAAGATGTTCGACTTGCCTCAATAGTTTAGCATGTCACAGGTAGGCCAGTATTCTTTGTTACCTTCAAATAAAAATATTTATTCAAAGACTTATTTAAATACATTTTCCTTTTCAATGTAAGTTACTAAACTACGAGTATCACGTCCGTTATCTTTTGTCACTACATAAATTTTAATTTTTTTTAAAACCACTTTCTTTGTGCTTGCATAATTATTGCTCTTATCTAGTAACTGCCAGAATAAGTGATATTATTGTTAAGGAAAAATATATTTACAAGGTATTCACCATGTTATGAAAGCAACTTAAAAATACACAGACAATACTTATCGGTAATCTCAATAAAATTTCCTTTGACACGAAGATTGAAGAGCTATTATTTGCGTACAATATCTGAATTAGCGCGCCGCAGATAAAATAATTTCCCAAAAGATCGATTAGGTGGAGGATAAAGCGGCACTTTGGAAGTGTAAAAGTATTTCGCCCGCGGCACCGGGTACAGTCCGCGTTATTATTTCGCCCGCGGCACCGGGTACAGTCCGCGTTATTATTTTCATTGTTCATTTTCCTTTCAACGTTCTGCCTTCACTTAACCAAATTGACAATTCATTTGCTAAAAATTAATGGAGAATATTCCAGTTGGTTTTATTAAATAGGCCTATTTGTGGACTTTTGCTACTTTGTTCTTACGCCTATTACATTTTTCAATATCTTCTTCTTCTTATATATAAGACAAAAGGTTGTTTGTGTCTCATCAATTTTCTCAAAACCTGAACGGGTCATGCGGGGTTCATCATTGGACAGTGCAATCCCCAAGAAAGGCTTTAGTATATGATTGCTTGTGGTTTTTACGGGCGAAATCGATTCGGATCGCTTGTATATTAGAGACTGTTTCCTCAAAGATATTGTTTATTTGTGGTTACACGTCCCAAAAGCGATCTGAATGTATGTGATCGATTTTCTCGTAATCAAATGCAATCCTTGTTATTCCCAGGAGGACCGCGAGAGGCATATGACCATTGCTGGACATATGCCTCTTTCAATGAACGCCAAGACGTCCGCTCTCCTGCCACTCGCATCCATCCCAGATCGGTTACTGCACGTACATGGTCTTCCCTACTGGTAAACGGTTCCGTTCTCCTAAACGCGGCCTACACGCCAGAACCTACTGACCCATCTGACATCGGTTCTTCTGAGTGTGTGACCGGCCCATTGTCACTTCAGCGAGCTTATTCATCACGTGATATTGGATACTTTAGTTCTCTGCCTTATGCCCTCGTTACATATTCTGTCGGACAGAGCAACACCCAACATAGCGCGTTCAATAGCCCGTTGAGCTACCGCAAACTTGCGGACCAGTCCAAGATTAAGGTCATTGAAGACTTTTGTCTTCAAGCTCTGCGGCAATAACTTATATTGTGGCTAATTTATTATAAATATTATATTTTTATTGCGTTTATGCAATGCCAACAAAATAATCCAGATTTTTGAAGTTATCGGGCTGTTACAGCCAGACATATCTATTATACATGGAGCCACTCACTCATGACTCCTAAACCTATTGTATACATAAGCATCGGGTGGGAAGGTATATCTTTGATTTTAATTAAATAAAATGATGTATGGATAAAACATGCCAGACCGCCCGTACCCGTACCTGACCCTGGCAGTGATGTGAGTAGTGGTCTCTGATGAACCCTCAGAATATATTCTCCACGTGGCAACTGCTGACCGGCGGGCGGTGAGCACCAGGCGTCCTCGCCTCCCACTGGTCTTTACTGTGCGCTCGGGAAATCGCATTCGGAATAAGAAACGTTATGTGACTCTTTAACAGCGGTGGATTGATGTTGCCAGTTTATCATCATCTTTATCAGCCCTTATCATGCTGGACGCAGGCCTCTTTCAATGAACGCCACGACGGCCGATCACCTGCTACTCGCATCCATCCCGGACCATATCGGTACTACTCTATGTTGCCAGTTGGACAACTTTAATACCACTCTCTATCTCCTTGACCTCTCTCTTCAGTATATTTTTAAGTTCACTGCCTCGTAGTCTAATGCATTGGCATTAGACTACGAGGCATGATTGCATGCTTAACCACGGGTTCCAGGCTGTGCCATACATTCATACAATTGAAACAAGTAACCTGTTTATATTGGATTCTATGTTTATGTAAATTCATCTCGAGGTCTGCATTTTTCTTAAAGAAATATCCTTCTTATAGCATGTCCACTGGCCTTAAAGCCTGCTAAGATGAATGCAAATAAGAAATTTATCCACCTGGGCACTAACTTACGATTTACACAGATATTAATGTACAATCGCAGCGTAACAGATCATTTACGCGCCTCGACGTCCTTCAGAGAGGTTTACGTTGAAATGTCTTTAATATACGTAAAAGATTGGCCGTAGCAAATTCCCCAGGGCTGGGACTCAAGCCAACGTCTCCCGAAAGCCAGTTCAAGTGCTTATAGAAGTTTATTTTTTTTACCGAGGATAAATGAGCAGACAGTTAAATCTGACACTACACAACGCCGCACCGTGGTGTAACTCCCATGTGAATTACATACGTCGGTCCATTGTGTAGTGTAGAACCTTTATATCTATATTGAAGACATTAATATATTGATGTCTTAAGCATACGCAAATGTGACTCATTACAATAAAGCGTGACCATGGATGCCGTAAAGCTTCTGAAACGTCGAGCTAGTTAAATAATTTAATAGACCGCGATAGAACCCGTAAAAGTAATTTTATTGTTTCCTTTATATCTGATCTACTTTAAGACCCCATAAACTCAATGACCAAATATTACATTAAGACTTCTTCAAAAGCAAAGGAAAATTTTAATTTCTTTCAGAGTTCTAGTGTTCGAATTCTTTCATCAGATTAGTGCAATGGTAATAGTATATTGTATGGCCGTCGGTTCTTAACAATTGAAAGTTCTCTTGGAGAGCGAATACTCACAAAATCATAGCCAGGGCCGTCAGGTCGATGACCAGTGAGGCCCTCAGGGAGCCGACGCCAGCTCCACAGAGGTGTTGTCCCGCACCACACGAAACCCAAATGTATGTGAATTTAACACAGGTGCTATAAAATTATTACTGACACGCGACTCCGTGGCTGGCTCGCCATCGGTTCACACCCAGCGCAGTTGTAAAGTAACCGAGACATCCACCGGACAAAAAAAATTATCACATTATGGGATGGAGCACACTTGGCGCAAACGTAAACAAACCTAACCAATAAGTGAATAAAATATCACAAACCAGCCACAGACGCGTGACAGACTTGTATCTGTTGGACACCCGGTATATTATCTGCGAGACATGGGTTGGGTCGCATTACTCGCCTCATGAAATATTAATCCGAGGTGTAGACCTCTCAGGAAAAAAGTTTTTGCAATATATGGTGGTAAACGAGCAATCGGGAATTTTTGGTGACCACCGCTACGTATTAACACTCGCATATGCCTTGTCCACCTTCACCCTGTCTCCTTAATGAGCCACTAGCTGCTTATAAGCCACACGAAATGCGAGAGCACAGCTGTCACTTAACGTCGGTAGCACCTGAGGGTAAGATAAAATAGCGTTACCATAGAAAAAAACCCAACTTAGTTGCAATGCAGCATTGCACCTCTTAGAGACCACAAACTCTCCGTAAAAAGTAAGTGTTCAATACAATAGTTCGGTTGGAAATGGTCCGGCGCTGGGGGCTGTATACGAGGGGCGCATTGTTTCTCGCACAATGGCGCCTGGCGCTGCTGGCTATTGATTGCTCTCCAGCTGAGCACCCCGACCCCACCCCGGCGTGACTCTGGATATCAGCGTCGGCAGCACTTCAAAGCTTTATACCTCTCAAAGACGCTACTGCCGACTGAAAATCGGTTGGGTATTAGATGTCCTGTATTAGATGTCCTGTATTAGATGTCCTGTATTAGATGTCCTGTATTAGATGTCCTGTATTAGATGTCCTGTATTAGATGTCCTGTGTTAGATGTCCTGTATTAGATGTCCTGTATTAGATGTCCTGTATTTGC
>JAFELO010000606.1:16437-28735 GCA_017140195.1 Eumaeus atala | reverse complement strand
GAAAATCGGTTGGGTATTAGATGTCCTGTACTTGCTGAAAGGGGAGTTTAGTGTGTTGTAGCACACAGTCTGCTCGGGAGCTTTACATTGCCCCCTGTATTCGCACCACTTTCACTTATGTTACAACTAGCCACAGCACCCAACTCTCGTTCTTATTTGGTATAATAAGCACCAAATACGTCACAGCTCTAAAATGGCAGCAGGTTGAGCCCTGTGATTTGGTTGAAGAATGAGGAGGTCACCTGGAATTTATTTACCTTAGAAGTCCGAGATTCCTTAGTTCATGAGCTCGCTTAGGAATAAGAAATTTCATCCCTGGAGGGTGGCGGGACAAACAACAAAAAAATCCATACAAAAAGCAGCACTAACCTATTTCATTTCATTCATATTCCTTCACTGGAATACTTCATGTTCCAGTGGCAAGTTTTCTTATACATAGCTCATGAGGTGCCGGGTTCGAGTCTCGAGTCAGATCAAAAGTCTCAATAAAATATTGCAATTTCTATTATAAGTCCGAAGTAGGGAAGTAGAAGTTCGGCTAGAGGAATCAACCTCTATGCGGATGTTTATAGACAGTGTTCCATCAACGTTCCAGCGAAAGGCTACAACATCTACTAATTTGCCCCCATAAGTTTTACAAATATTATATAACACTGTGTGTAAGAATCTGCGTTTTTAACTTAATTCCAACATCATTAGGTAAAGAATTTCGAAAGACAAACTTAATAAAAGTAAAGAAATAATTGTTTACACAAAATCTTTACGCAACAAAAGCGAGCAAAGTCGCAAATCCTAACTAGTACCCGCCGATATTAAGACGTGGACAATGTGTTTATGCTTCAGTTGTGGGAGTTATAAGTTGAGCTCTGCGGTGCGGACATCAAGTCGCCCGCACTATCTGATGTTGTCAGCAGTAAAACTTCGAGCCGCCGCAAACTGTTCACTTTAAAATTGCTAAACATTGTTGCATTCGGTTTGTTGTTTGAACATACACTGACAATTTATGGCAAAAGTATCGAAGATCTTTACAAGTCTTGTGGCCCGATTAATGGCGCCTTGAAAGCTATAGTAGTACTCACAAATAATAAAAGTATGCGATAGATATTTTGATAAGATTAAAGCGGAGAGAGAGAGAGAGAGAGAGAGAGAATAAAAGAGAATGGCCCAGTACTCAGCAGTGGGCAGATTAAAATTAAAATTCAAATCAAATTTATTTCTTTAAAGACACACAATTGTTACATAATATACAGTGATAGGGAACCACCTAGTAAGAGTGAGAGCACACTTGTGTTGATTATGGCTGATAAGAAGAAAAGAAGCGTAGAGCCGAACCAGCGCGATCCGGTAGTTACGAAACCGATAAAACAATGACTATGCTATCGCTTTTCATGTCTTGCGACAGTCGGGTGGCCTATTCAGTAGTTAGCGTATAGGAATGCAATGGTAGCTCGTAATCGAAGTATCGCTTTGCTCTCATTCAGGGTATAATCAATGCCGGTTTAGAGTCCGTTGGTGCTAAAATGGGTTACATGAAACATATGCGATATTAGGTATATAACACCCACTACAGAGTGGCACTCGGTACTCGCAAAGGAGCCAATATAATATACATTCTACTAAATGGAATTTATATCGAAACCTCGGGATAAGTAATCAAATAGTAGACGCGGATTATTGGAGCAAATGAAGTAAGTGCAGTATCGTGTTCGCCGAGTCACAGGAGATCGAACCGTTACCTACTGAATTAAGCGTTACTCAAATAATCGAAGCGAATGAGAAACTATTTTCATTGGCTCCCGTTTTTGTCGCTGCAGTATTTTATTGCAGAGATGGAACTGCGCTGGAATCGCTTAAAGGTAAATTATTGTTATCGATGTTTACATGCTGAATATGAAAATTCAGTACATTATTTTTACTGTAATTACCATTCTATAAAATATGAGAAGTCAGTTATTTTAATTATAATTATTGTGCAGATATATTGCCTTCCATCACCTTCAATTGATGGTTGGAAACTCACTGAGTTGGATAGTGTAAAGGGAGGCCGTATATCTGTATAACCTTTGGTAGTGCTTAGTCCAGGTACCAGTAGCCACCAAAACTCCCAGACTGCTCGTGTGTCCTATGCAACGAAAAATAAGATTGATAATGTGAAAATACACAGACAAAAAGGAACCAATCTACTAAGGTATCATAACTTAGGGGAGCGCTTTAATTCCACATTTATCACTTGCGAAGAAAGAACCGCGCAAATAGCTTCATCACTAAATCCTGCTTTTTATGTTCTTCGCGTGAATCTCAAAGTTTACTCTAATAGATTTCTATTAGTCCATTGAGAACTAAATGGAAAGTATTCCTACAAAATGGTCAATTTAAACTATCTTTATATTTGACGAGCGTCATGGTATTGGAATCGGGCTGCCTCGGTGTGACATGGCCACGCTGCGGGTGTGTTGGTGCCGGAGAGCAGCTCACGTGCATGCGCTAGAGATCATGGCCAACCTGAACGGGTTGCCAATTATATCCAAGACTTTTTTATACAGGGGGACAAACGAGGAATCGGAGACTTTCAACGACGGCGCCCATGAACATCAGTATAATTATGCCGTTGCATAGGAGTATGTAGTTTCATACGCAATGCATGGCACTACCTCTTCCTATGTAGCATGGCACTACCTCCCACCGATTTAGCTTGGAATTTTAGTTTCAAAATCAGGACATGTGTCGGGAAAACCAGATGGTCAGCAAGCCTAGCGTAGTTGGCTAGTGTCTACTACCAAAGTTTGTCTAAGATAATGAGACAAAGGTTTGTAATTGTATATAAAATAAAAACTGTTACATTGCAACTGTATTGAGGCTACGAGTCCGGGGAGATCGCTGCCGCTCACACGACACACGACACACGACACACGACACTGCGGCACAAACTGACAGCTGTGCTGTTGTGTATCTTGCGGTTTCTGCTACCAGAGGCCCATTGTAGGGGAGGATAGAATGGTAGCAACACATATGCACAATAATTATGCGGATCTTTAAAGGCGTCGATACTCATCAGTAGGATAAGACTGTTAGATTGCCCCTTATCACTACATATTGTAAAGTAAGTTGTGTCTGTCTGTCTGTCTGGTCGTGGCAATCTCTAACAAATGGATTATCATCCGGTTTTCAGCAAGGTGTTAGGAGAATGATTACTTATAATTGGTGAGAAATCCGGAACAATCAATCCACCCACGAGCTTACATCGAAAGCGCTCTTTGACCCCCTGATATGCTATAGCTGAACAATGCATAAGAGAAATATTTTTCTTTTAAAGATCTATAAGAAACCAGCAAAGCCGAGCCGGCAGCAAAATAAACTCAAAGAGCACTATTAAACCTAAAATAAGGTGTGAATATTTTCGTATTTTATTTGCAACACGAAAACTGCCCTGAAATAAAAGATTTGTTAAAGGCCCTACAGCGCAGACGGAGCAGAGCAGACGGATGACGGGTGGCAGTAGCCGCCCAAGATAAACCTTTCTTTTATGAGCTCAAGTTTGAGGCGCGTTCACACTAGACAGACTTTCGGACGGACGGAGTTTTTATAAAGGAGTTTATTCCTTGAGAAATGTTTTAAGTCGAGTGTAACTTCATCATGACGGGTTCTCGCGCTTACGTCACGCACCTGTCACTTCAGAATAGTGTTCGTTTGAATTTCAGTCGTGTCGTATCGGAGCTGATTACACACAATATTTTTTTACTGAAAGATTTTTACGTGCGTTGGGCGTTCTTGTGATATAGATAATTGCAAGATAAGCGCAAGAAGGAGGGCAACGCATCGGTATAGTAATTATGTGTATGTTAATGGGCGTCGGTAGTCGTGAAAAGGCTGCAATTTCTTGTTTGTCCCCTATTCTATCAAAAAAGACTAACAAACTCGAAAGCTATAGCCGATGTAATATTATTTGCAATATTTGTGAAAGCAGTATGGGCACATCCTTACAACAAGCGCTCTCGATGGAGCTACATTCAGCTTTACGTCTAACCTCCAAACAGAATTAGAAAGCTGGAGCGCTATCAAAACGCCAGTCCAGTTCTATTGATTTATTAATATGCCACGTAAATACACGGCGGCTGTTTATTTAGTGCATGGATGTGACGCGTACTCTGCGCGACGTGGGGGCTGTCTGGCGTGATCAATTACTGCGTACGAGGTGGTGCATTGTAGTCCAAATACGGCTGCCATGTCCAGTGGGGCGCTTGTCGCTCACGTGATGCCGCCGCAAATTGTCGTTTTGAGTCGGACACTCACCGGATCACTTATATCCTACGGTATTCATTTGGATTGCTGAACCTTGTCCCACCGAGGGACTGTCCGTCTGTCTGTTTAGGGTTCCGTTTTATAGAGGTACGGCACACAAAGAACCCAGTGTTGCTACTCGTATGGGTACCTGTTTATGCTTTACCAGTTGTAACCATCGCTTTTCTATACACTGGATTAACATTGTTAGATGTGTATGCAGGTATCGAGAAAAATACATTTTTGTGTTACCCACATTATAGTAGTAAAACAGTCTTAATCCCCTTGTCGGTCTTCCATTACGCGGTACCTTACAGATATTATATAATTTGGTTATGGCAGCTGATTTGACACGCTGTAGAGGTGGCGCACGTAATACGCTGGACGACGGCAAGGTCACGATGATGAAAACCAGAGATTTGACACTGGTAAGTATTCGATTTATAATTATTTATAACTTATCCAATTTGATTAAACTAAATATCCGAAGGAATTTGAAGTTTAATTTCCGCACGAACTTGTCCTGGTGAGTGTTGAATCTATTAATTTGTTTTCCAAACTGTTGCTAACTTCTGTCCCTTGATACCTGGTGCCGTACTGATTGTAAAACATAATATTTGGATAAGAATAATATCACAATCCTCACTAAAGTCTTAATATTTTTAAAAACAAATATTGTAAAACTATGATTCGTTTTACCGAAGGTGATTTTGACCGAAAAGACGCGCGTAATCGACGTTTCCAAAATGTTATCAGCCGATTGTCTCGGAACTGTCCCTGACGCGTTGATGCTCCATACGATAGAAATAAATAGATGATACACACATGCGGAAGAGAATAGATATATTAATAATATAAAGCTGAAGTGTTTGCTTCTTTGTTTGAGCGTAATAATCTCAGGAACTACTGACTCGAATTAAAAAAAAAATCTTTTGTATTTAATAGTCCACTTTTCGCGAAAGGCTATATGCTATATACTATGACGCTACGACAAATAGGACCGGGGATACGCAAGAGAAACCAGTCGAAAGATATGGCGGACTACATCAATAAAGATACTACAATAATAGATAAACGCAGCTACATTCTACGCCACAGGACAGCAGTCCGTAAGTCTTGAAGTCTGTGACTTTATATTAGATATTTGAAATGTAAATTCCATTTATTTAAATGCCGGACGATGTTTACAAGAAAATATCTGCTGCGCAGGTGCGCATCGTCTGATTTCCTGGAATTTATTGTTCAATATACAAATGTAATTCCAAGAACGCTAAATAAGACCATAAATCACTAAAGAGTTCCACGGAGATGTCGTAAACAGTTGCAACGAAGAACAGGAGAAGTCTTTCAAAATGAGACAAAAGAAATATGAACATTATGATGATCTTCTCTTAATGAAAGCCAAAAATCCTACCGCGAGTTCCAATACTAGCCTTACAACGAGATATCCGAGCAGCTGGACCAGGTGCGGCAATAGAAGAGGTTCAGGATGGCACCAGAAAATACATTCTGTCATTGAAAGCAAATAACATACACAGGCAGTAAGAGGCAGTGCTGCCTTGCAGACGAACTGGGCCGCAACGACCGAGTACGTCTCGCTAAGATGATGCCGCCAGGGCAACGTATCCGCATAACAATAATGCGGATAAATAGACGTTAGTGGTCGTCAAAAGACTTGTTTGCCCCCATTACTATAAAAACATTCATTAAAAGACCTGTTGGTTCGTTTGAGAATATTGTGCAATACGTCCATAGCTCGATGTTTCATCAACTAACATCTGAACCTCATAACATTAGTGCCGCATGGGTCATTGTCGGGCAAGGATTCTTATGAATTAGGTCAAGGGAGTGCAGTAATTGACACCGAGCTGATAGACCGCCACTGAGCGTCTCGTAGGATCTTATAGGATCAATTCAATATAATCATAAGTGTAATATAATTTATTTTTGATGCTTAATTCCTCTTGCTGTTTCAAACAATGTTAGATAAAAACCTTTAATTAAAAAAATCTGTCAAACAATTTTAGTCGTTTAAACGCAACGCAAGCTGTGCTGTTGGTGCTGAATCGTTTGCACGAGCCGAATTCCTTGTGAAGATTCACTCTCAACATTTGTTTTAAACACCTTAAGCCTTATTCAGACAGAGAGATGTGAGGTACGCGCTCGTGTAAACGATGTTAATTGGCAGCCGTTTATCGCGAACGTCGTTATTGAATTTGACCACAGAATCTACGATGAAAACTCGTGCTCGGTCCAGAAAGAAAATTAACATTGAGGAACGTGTAAGCGAGGTGGGTTTGATTGTAATTTTCAATTTTTATTAACTATACCAATATTGTAAAGCTGTAGACTTTGTTTGTGTGTTTGCGCTAATCTCAGGAACTACTGGGCCGAATTGAAAAATTCTATTGGTGTTGTAGAATACATTTATTGAGAATGGCTATGGGCTATATACTTTAGTGTTACGACTGATGTAACCGGAGTTACGAGCGTGAAATTGCGGGGTGAGTCTCTAATATACTAATACATGAGTTGTCAAATTTTGACATTAAAAACCCAACACGTGACTGTAGTTTAATCGAAAGAATACGATTCATATTTTTTATGAGATAGAGGGCAAACGAGCAGGTAGATAGAGTCTTGTCTTGCCGACATTTATGGAATAGGTATGCTCCTTTCTTGAAGACTCCTTAGTCGTATCGGATTGGAAATACTCAGGGAGGCAGCTAGTTCCACAGTTCAAACACATTCTGAAGACTACAGTGCGCGAGTACCCCCCTCGTCCTCAGACGTGTAAAAGTACTCGCGCGAGGTAGTCTCGGAATGCCTAACCAGTACGGCGGTATCATTTGAGCTAGGCAAATCGTGAAACGTATTGCAATTAGTCCGCATTCTGAAGGTTTCATTCGGACTGTTAGTTGCTGTTGTCTCACTTAACGAGTGTCAGAGTTGTAGTGCATCTGTTACGGGGCGTCTGCGAGTCTCTACACCGGTTGGGCGGTGTCACACCTGAGAGCGTGTTTGCTGAGAGTGTTAGACAGTAGTCGAGATGTGGTCGTATTCGTCCAACAGAACGTGACCATAGCCCACTGCTTTGTAACGAGAGGTTTGTGGTGACGAGTCAGCCGATCGAAATACTCAGTCGATATGTTTTTACAGGGACTTCTGATAGAGAGCAACTCAAAGTACCTGTGTAGGTCGAGATTGCGTACGTACCGCGGACAGCCGGCGACCATTCGCAGGAAGCGAATTTGCACTTTTTGCAATATCTCTATGTGGGTTATCTAGCACGAGGGAGTACTACATTAGAACGTGACGGTATCGGGCGGATACAGCCTTTGTAGAGCGTAAACTTGTTTTTAAGAGAGATCTTACTTTTAGCAATGATTAGGTAATCTAGCGTATGTAAGACATACCGAGTGCTATTATTCCGCGCGTCCTAAATCACTTCTATACGTAAACCCCAATAAATTTCAGGCCATAAACATTTACTCACAAAACGTTACCCGGAGAGAAGATTACCGCGGAACAAACATTGTAATGAAATGCTAATCTCATTAGTCGATAATTAAAGTCGTATTTTTTGTTTTGATTTTCAATAAAATGGATTGCCTTCCAGTAATTTTTCTTCGTTTGACGCTTATCTTTTTAAATCCCTTTGGGAATTCATTTTAAATGTACAATTGAAAGGGCATCAAGATTTGAATAAGAAGTACATGGCGCTGCAATCACTTAGAGCGAATGAATATGTTATTAAAGATTCAAAGACAAGCTGGTATGGTGTAACAATTTACAGTGAGATTTGTATGAAGTTACACAAGAAATGGCTACACAGGATGGTTAAACGACTGCTTAGCCGGTTCGTGATCCATTGAGTGGTAGGTCACATTGATCTGTAGTGAAAGTGCCACCCCACTAGTGCTACACCCGTAGCCGGCATCGCATTATATATAGCTGGAAATTAATTTAACATTCCTACACTTTGCGCTTTGCTAAATATATTATTGGGAGACAAGCGAGAAGTCAGTGCCTTTCGATGTCTAGCGCCACCCACAAACATCCGCATAATTGCTATACTGATGCGTTTCCCTCCTTTCCTCCTCCCTTCCTATGGGCTAAGAGCTAGTCACAAACGGCATGGGACGCGACAGCCAAGCTGACACTTTACGGCGGTGTTATATGAGCGAGAAATACCTCCCTGGTCATGCCGGTTATATTTAGCTGTATGAGTTCGCAACTTTTGTGTCAGTAGCAATTACCGATTGCTCGTTTATCCTTCTATATACTTTACACAATAACGTTTCGTTCAAATCTAAGAAAGAACTAAAACATATGTAAACCTTACTGCATACGTGGAAATAAATCTCGGACACAACACGCCTCAGCTATTCCGAGCGAAAGCATGGCACGCCGGTTGCTGCTGGTCCTCGCAGCGCACTCAGCGTCACGTCTTGTTCACTCCACTCCTATTACAGGATCCAACCCCGAAGACGTCACCATCCTTTGAGTTTATATTCTCCAATAAAATAATAATGATAAATAAAATAATAATAAATAAGACTGACGCGATGTATGGCAGTCACATCTCTCTGTCTACTTCGTCAGGGTGCTAACGTGAAGATGTGCTGTTGTAGTTGAATAAAATCAATGGCTTCGTATACTTTACGACGGGGAAATGTGTAAGCTTTCAGGGATCGTGGCATTTTTAGGGATAGCGTTATTCTGGACTGGTCGTGCCGTCTCCTGTTCTTTTCTCACCTCATACATCAACAGATCAGTGCAAAGAGCAGCCTCCTCGGTTCAATTAGCTTCACCCTGGCAACTGCCGGAACAAGGCGCGAACAACGTTGGGGTGTGCTAAGTACCGTCAGCACTTGTGTTACTGGTAGCTCTCTAGACAATGAAAATCGCTAAAATATTTATTATTTTTTTATTAATTGTATTTCTTAAAATTTTTATTGTAGAAATCTTAAATAAATAAAGAACATATAATACATAGACTGCTCATCTATGTATTATGTGCCAACACCTCAAAGGGATTCGACCCCTAACCTCTCGCACACCCGACACGATCGTCAAATTTAAATTAATCCTTGCTAGCAGGTCATTAGCAAAAACTTTCATGTTTTTATTCATGGGCATTGGACACCCATCTGAACATTGCCCATGCCAAGCGTTGAACAATATAAGTCATAAAATACGCCAACAAAATGTTAGGAAATACTAAAGATGTTACCGTAAATAAGCGCACGGCACAGCATACGACCAACATAAAACTTTAAACAATGTTATAAGTTTAAAATAAAATTTCAACGCCGCGGCCCGGAGGTAAAACTTCTTACTCCGCTATTTACAACCGTAGCGATTAACGTTTGAAATATCTTTTGTTACTTTATCTTAAGCCAGTGAAATGGTAAAAGTTGGGTGAGAGCTGAAATAGTAAACGAGCTCTGTAAATTTTAATAAATAAGTTAAGAGAGCGGCCGTGAACTGGGTTTTGATGTTTTACTTTTAAGATTGAATTATGTACACTTTTTTGCGATGCTGGTATTCTATTAAGATTGCAACTGTGAAATTGGTGTCGTAGATGTGTGCGGGCGTTGGAGGAGGACAGGAGGACCATAAGGTAGATCAGATGTCACCTGTCTCATAGGGGATGTGCAGTGCATACCGACCCATGCGGAATTCTCTAAATAATTTTCTTATCTTAAACACTTATATACAACTATCCGAAACTCTTAGTGTCCCTGTTATATAAAATAAATATTCTTATTAGGGCATAGCGAAGCATACGCGCAATTGGATGTTAGTAAAAGGTAGTGCCCTGGTGCATTGCATCCAAATTTTGCCGGAATGACGCGTCCCTCTTCCTCACGCGATACCGGCGTTTAGTCTGTTGCCGGTGACTTATTAAAGGACGAGGCGGGAAGGAGGCAACGCATATGCATAACAGTTATATTGATATGGGCGTCTGTAGTCACAAAAAGGTTTCGAATGCTAATACTTATATTATTTAGAAAATAGACCCTCAGTTACATACATTGGGCTACCCTTAATAATTTTACTATTCAAAATCATGCTAATTACATGATTTTGTAGCGGTTAATAAAATTTACCTACCTTTAAAGTTTCAAATACACAGTACAATACGGACGGCGAGACGGACATGCAGAGATTATAAAGTTTCCTCCTTTGCTGTTTGGCTACGGAATACAAAAAAAAAGAAGTTGTAGCCACTTGGTGCCTACCGACATTCATTGAAATTAGCATATTGGTGGTCATGGGACGAATTCCCCACATTTTGTCCACCCTGCAGCGGTCAATCCGCTACTCACCGAGCCAACAGCATAGAATAGTCAGGTGTCTGACGAGTGAGCATTATTCCCTTCGGACAGTCCCATTTGGTTGCAATACAACAATTGCACTGCCTTATACTAAAATAAGTACAAACAGCTTGCAGTTGCACATCTGTCAACATATTTACATAGTCTCTACTGTGACGACAGCTACGACGGCTGCTGCCCGCGTCCGACACACAATATCCAGTACGGCCCCAACGGCGATGAGCTGACGACGCCTCAGAGATGTGGTACAGCTTGCCGTCGTACACGTAGTACTTCTCACATTGAGCCCATCTCTTAGCCCTGCATATGTCGTCCTGACGTAACACTTAGCGCTGCATATGTCGTCCTGACGTAACACTTAGCCCTGCATATGTCGTCCTGACGTAACACTTAGCCCTGCATATGTCGTCCTGACGTAACACTTAGCCCTGCATATGTCGTCCTGATGTAACACTTAGCCCTGCATATGTCGTCCTGATGTAACACATTTAAGCGTATAACAGTTTGCATTTGTCAGACTCGTGATTATGATGAAGATAAATCTCTCATAAATTACATGCATTGATATCAGTCAATAGTTTGTGCGAGCCCACCGTTTGTTCCCGCGTACCTCAAAGGGCTGGTGATGGGTGATTTTTCCTGATAGGTGTGGGTTACGGTTTGTCCGCAATTTATTTTATTTTACGAGAGCAACTTCAGATAAGTGGCGGGGGACGTGACAAGACTGAGGATCCCCGGCAGCAGATTCGCAACACTCGGCATTTGCGATGGGTTGTGGGACGCGGAAAATATTTCTCCACTTAAATTATATTACGATCGTACGTGAGAGTTCAATTCACTTTTCTCACATCAAGAAATATTTTCTAATTCGCTCTATGTAAAAACATTTTTTAAGTTGGATTGTTATTAACGCAAATGCCACTTCATGTGACCAAGTTGTGGCTCTTCCAAGAGTCAAAGGCTCAAACTGCAGCCCAGAAACTGAGCAGCCAGAAACTGGCAAGTGTGGCATTACTTCATCTGAACAGCTACTTGTACTAAGCACAAGTTTGGCCAGGTATTGACTCCTGCTGACCTGTGGGTCGGCTCAGAAAAGTACCAACTTGAGGCTCTGGAATCTTTTTCTCATGAATAGCATAAGGAGGCAAACGAGAAATCAGAACGCTGTTGAAACATAGCTGTCGACGTTGTCATGTGAGTGGGAGGTCCAATCTGGCTGCAATGTACGGCACTATTTCTTACAAAAATTTTGGAATTCATCCATCACAGACAAACATACGAATTACTCGGGCTACTGTCTGTACTGTCTGTACGAAGCACAAATAAACGTTTTACAATTCAGTTGTTTTAAAATGTTGTTTGACGAAAGGAATATAGGAGAACATCTCAAACAAATTATGTTCGTAGCGCTCGCACAGTAACAAAGTACTATGAAACGGAAAGGCAATGTGGAGACATAACGCTCAGCGACGGTAAGATGAAGGAAAAGCTGATTGCCCAGGGGACGCGTTGAGATAAGCTCTACAGTCGAGGCCGAGCCATATTGGCTTTTTAGATCATTACTTTATTGCGTTCACGGCACGTTACTGTCGTTCTTGGACTCTTCCTATTTGTTTCTTATATGGTACACCAACTAAAATCAGTAGAAGAAATTCAATTAAAAAGAATTATTATAA
>JAFELO010000605.1:76300-86777 GCA_017140195.1 Eumaeus atala | reverse complement strand
GTAAAGCTATGCCCTCTGGATCTTTTAGAATAAAGAGTCTTATTTTTTTCTATTAACAACTTATTTATTTTATGTCTAAAATGAATTTATTCAATTTTTTTTATTTTAAAGAAAATTTTTATTAAACAATTTCTAAAATTTCCATTCCAAAATCTGAATTAGAAAATTTTATATTCTTGCCCCGCATTGCGACTGGCAAAAATAGCACACAATTTGATAACCAACCGATATATTAGTAGTACCAACGGATATATCATTACGACCATACAATAATATTCAAACTAACCAAAAAAATTATCAACTAGAAATCGAATGAGGCGCTACCTGACATGATAATCTGTGTTAATTGGAGAGCTCTTCAAGAACGGGCGTGTAGTATCAATTCATTATTGTTATTGGCAATTGGACTAAATGAATACTCAGTTTGTTGAAATACCCAATCTGTTAATTGATAGGACGCATCTATGATACATCATACAAATACTCTTTACAAAGAGGCGTATCGGAAGCTTTCGTAATGTTATGCAGCCTTTGAGACAAGACTTAATTATCATTAATATCTAAATATGACGTTACCAAAAATTATACGTTAAAGTATTCAAAATGAATTTTTACACAGAAATAGCCCGGTTCGAGTAATGAGATCCACACTCTATTATTTGATTCATCAAAGTCATTAAAAGGCACAAACGTGCCTAATGAATGATTTAAATTTATGACTTATTTATTAGTAACTGCCAGCTTTTGAATGGTTTCTAGGCTCCAGTTTGTAGTGGCGTGTTACATTGATTGAATTCAGTGATATATACATGTAACTTTCTATAATTTATTGAGAGAATCATGATGTTAGACAGTATCCATAGTGTTAACGGCATAATTTACTATGGCGATCTCGTGGATAGCGTGGAGAAATTCAGTGCTTCCAAACGTTATTGCCACAACTATTACTGGAAAAATACAATTTTAACTCAGTCATAACAACATCTTAAATGATAACAATTAAATACCAATTAGTCAATCACTATGTACTAGAACTTATTATCTCCATGGTACATAGCAGTTGGGCCTCAACTGGCTGCTTTTTCTTTTCTTGGCTTGTAAAAGTTATTGCAATCTTGTACTTTCTCTTGCTTCGATTGTGGAGGGAAACTGGAATTATTTCCTACTCCTCCTATTTTCTTCTGATTAAATTCATTGCGGGTACCAAGACAGTTTTAGCAATTCCGTCGATCTCCCTGCGATCATATCAAAGGGACATCAGTGGTCGCCACTGTCGATCCAGGCGATACAGGAGTTGCAGCGGTGGAAAAGAGCCAAGTTCGATATTAAAACAAAATAGGCCTATATTGCTCGAATCATTCACTTCTGCATAAATAATTCTTTTTTCACCAATGGGGAACACTGGTGAAAAAAGATCTTGACGGCATAACGAAAAAAATAATGCTCTGCAACACCGACTCGTATGATGAATGTAGATTTTTGCAAATGTGTTACATATACGACTGAAGTATATTTAACCATCGAACAATCTCATGGTTTTAATAATAATATTTCACCATGGAGTGTAATTAAAGTATAGTTAATACGGACGAATAGTTTGCAATAATAAAATACGCAATACCGTCAAGAAATTGTTATCGCGGGCCTGTATTACATAACTTCTTAGTGCAGTTGAACAATTATTTACTGGATAAAAGTACAACAACACATAAGAATTAGTTGTCAATAGCTTACAGTACTGTATTATAAAGTATATACGCAGTCATTAAAAAAATGATTTCCAAATGTTCAGACGTTATATTGATGAATCAAGTATCCGACGCCGATTATACCTTCTTAGCTACTTTTATAGGCGATGTGCTAGCCTCTACTAGGCGAAACGTAAACAGAGAATTATTTAACTATATGTATATACTTGCCACTGTAACAAAAACGGGATCAACCATAAATTCGGAAAGGTGAGTACGATGAGTTTTGTGAGTTTCTGGTGGTTCATTTGAGACCAAAAAATCTGTATAACAATTAGGCATGTATATGACTTCAAGTGCTGGTAGTCATCAGAAGGTTTATACTGCTTGTTTCTCTTTAAACGATAAATTGCTAAAAAGTGCGACGTAAAAACATATATACTATAACTATAAAACACATACTTTAGGTTAACATCTTCTTTAAAAAGCAAATGAAACGAAAGGTGAGCTGGCAAGGTAATATTGTAAGAAACAGCAAACCGCTAATTTCACTCGGCTATCATCTTGCAAACTCGACAAATATTCTATTACTCACGAAACTCCAATATCTGGGAAGAGAAAAAATATGAAAGTAGTGCTTTTTACATTGTGGTTCCGTTTTGTAACGACCTCCGTCTTATTTATTTTTTATTTAAAAGCCTTGTTAGCGACCATTCCATGTCAGACCTGATATCTCAGTTGTATAAAATAATGGGAATCTGAAGTGTGTAGACATATAAATAAAAAATTAATTTAGCAGAATCTCTCAAGTATGTTTCAGGAATTACTTAATATGGCTGACGCGACCGGGCAGGTACTACTCGCTCCGCACCATGGTTCAAGCCTTACCGTGGCATTTGGTAACGTCATATTTAGATATTAATGATAATTAAGTCTTACCTCAAAGGCTGTTTGTCTTGTAAATACAACAGGAGGCACGTTAGAACCGAGGACATAAATATTGGCAACGATATGGTTTCAATTAGAAACCTAAATAAATATATTTGACATTACGAAAGCTTCCGATACGCCTCTTTGTAAATAGTATTTGTATGATGTATCATGGATGCGTCCTATCAATTAACAGATTAGGTCATTCAACAAACTGAGTATTCATTTAGTCCAATTGCCAATTGCAATAATATATCAATACTTCACGCCCGCTTTTGAAGAGCTCTCCAATTAACACAGATTATCATGTCAGGTAACTCCTCTTTCGATTTCTAGTTGATAATTTTTTGGGTTAGTTTGAATATTATTCGTTGTTACATTTTAGACGACGGTGGGTTGATATTATAAGGCATGTAATAAAATTATTACATGACTTTTAAGATTATGTACATGTAGGTGTGTAATGTCTACTGTGTATTACCACAGGTAAACATGGTATTGGCAAACCCACAGTCAAATTCGATCAAATCTCACGAATTCCAAATCACAAAAAATGGTCGTAATGATATATCCGTTGGTATTATTAATATATCGTTCGATTATCAAATTGTTTTGGGGCACATTATCAAGGGCGGCACTGATGGCGCCCGAGGCGGTTTTTGTGAATGTTCAGCACTATCGTGTCCTACACACCATTATACCAAGTGCCATCGAAGGTGCGTAAATGCTTTTCCCCGCGTGAACAAAAAAAAAAAAGTTATAGACAGTACAACATGGTTATTATTGCACCACTAATAATGCGACTATGCTACGCTTGACATATAAAATATATTGTTCGAGAATAAGGGGGGCTTTACGCTATAATCCCATCATAGCGACGTCACTGAAAATCTTCAATTATTAAGTTTAAAATATTATATCAGGCTACAATAACAAGCGCTTCCTTCCTTTTCTAGACGACACGCGAGAGATAAATTTCCATTTGGCACTATGAATACATTGCCTTCGCTGCACACGACACATAAAATATATTATTTGTGATAACGGGAGCTACGAGCATAGGTCCTGTCATTTTTTTGTAAAATTTTTGCTCAATTGTAGAAAAAATCGCATTCGTAAACAATTTTTTTCTGAGTTCTCCGATTTACCACCCTATATTAACAATTATAATTTATCAGTCAAGAAATGACCAGCGCGCCTCTTATAGGTCTCCACGTGCTATCAACATTTCCAACCATTATCTTATAGTATCTTCGAACTCTTTCTCTTACTGCTTTGACCACCTTCTACGTATGAATTCTACGTAGGACGGCCATATTTTGTCGGTCACAGGCAGAGGGAGCCTAATTGCAATAGCCCAGTACACAAACATTTGACTAATACCGTGTGTGGAGCGTTTTAAACATTGTATTTGTATACCTACTTTGTATAATAGAATCGCAGGGATTCCGTTCACTTTATCACTCCACGCCATTTTAATAAATCAAAATATTCTACTATGTATTGACGCTTAAATAAGGAAACACAGTGAACAATCGTATGAAAATGACAGATTTCAAATTCGAGTGTCATGTTCTTTTATTTTTAATTGTGACAATATATATGGCCATACTAATTATATGGTATATTATGTATTATATGTTGGTTTCTAATCTGTATATGTTGTATGTGTTTTTTTACATGTACGAAGGTAGTAAATCTTCACTATTTCTTTATTGATTATTCTTATTCGTTTGCTATCTAGATTATATTATACACTCGATATGTCCGCTATACGCTCATTAATTAACTTTACTTGGGTTGCTGGCAGAAATATCTTTAAGAGATACACACACCAATGTTCTTTCTAAGTTTTTAATTTGGTTGTAATAAATTTTATGTTAATGAAGAATAAATAAAATAAAATTTAATCATTCGCAGAAGACGAGTAGCAAGGCATTCGTGGTTGGTGGTCAATACCGAAGTGGACAAGATAATTATAAAATTCCTAATTGGATAGTTCCTAGCTGAGAGGCTAATTTGCCGGTTTACCGCTTGCTCATAAACTACCTTTTACCATAGACAGTTGATTGTGTGCGTGTTGATGGTGGTCATTACCTACATTATAGCTGTGGCTGATAGTAGTCAGTGGATAAAAAATGCATACTTTACTGCTGTGACCATATGAACGTGAAAAGGTATAAGCCGTTTCATTAAAGAAAATAATCTTGTATGGCACATTTTTCAGTTATCACACTTATAAACTATTGCCGTCTTCGTAACTTTTACTAACATGCAGCCCAGTGCTCGAAGAAAAAAGTAATCGCTACACACAAGATAATGTATGACGACTATACCTATTATAATGAAATCATGTGTATTAAATAAAAATCCTAACACACCGGCTACCATTATTATGTCAATATATAAAAAAATATTAAACGGTTTTGTTGGCACTACCGTCTGCTTGTGTCAGCGAGAGTACATGTTCGTCATTTATTTCATGTAGTTGACACTTAACTGCTTTAACAAAACTACCACTAATTTGTTCTATGTTTGATACAAAAAAGATGTTACCTAGATCAGTTTGAATGAATAATTTTATGCTTTTAGGAGAGCCCAGTTAAACATAAGTAAAAATTGCTGATTTAAAGCATTGACCTGCTACGAAACTTCATCGTATTGAAGCATTATGTTAGGTAGTCCACATATACATTCTCTGATAAAACTGAGTAAAATATTTTTTGAAACAGCGTGGGTATAAATCGTGCAGTATAGCCATGTCGAATTGAAATACATGTTTCTCCATGTATGTATGAGAGTATCCATTTTCGCAAATCACTGAATTCAAAATCACATTTCACTTGGTTGAAAATGTTTTGAATATAAGTTATTTAACAAAACGCTTTTTCTTTATTTACATTAAAACTTCTTTCCCAAATGTATCAGAGTTAGGGTAACGATTTTCGAGAGTTTGTCTGTACGTGTGTGTGCACGTGAATGCTTTTTTACAATATAGGGGGATAAACGAGCAATCGGAGCCTTTCACGAATACCGACGCACATTAAAGTCAGTATAATTATCACGATGCGTTGGCCATCTTAGGGTAGCTACCGGCTACTCACAAATCGCACGAAACGTGACTCCGTAGGTGTCACTTTACGGCGGTATCAAGTGATCGAGAAGTACCTCACCGGTCGTGCAGGTCCAATGCCATTGCGTAGGAGGGTGTAGTGCCATGCACCATGCATGGTCTACATCCTCCTAGGCAGCATGGGACCACCTCTTAAAAAATACGCATGTATGTATGTGTGTAGATTTCTGTATTCCCTCATACACACTGAACGGCTTGACGGTTTTTCATGCATAAGGTATCATTAGGTTCGTCTTGATAACGCAAGTGCCAAGAGGCACCTTATAAAAACAAAACAATGTCACTGGCCACGAAACTTCATATTGTACTTTCTTATTTAACATATTAAGTTGGATGTCAAAGTGTAGAGCTTTAAAGGACGATTAAAAAATGTATATAATTTGTAGATTTTATGTAACAGAAACTAAAAACTATAAAATAAAAATAATAATATAACAAGAAATAACCTACCCATAACTGTAAACAAAACAATAATGCAGTCAGTAAAAAGATACCAATTTTTATATTATGGGGTAGCAGGGTTTTAGCAGTAGTATCTTACTGACAGTAAAGCGTTATAACATAAAAAATATATCATGAAGCATAACATAACATCTCTGGTACAACATATAATATCAGCTATTTTAAGTTTCAATCCAGCGGTACTATTCGGATGAACTCTTTAAGATTTCGTAGCCAAATAGCAAAAATGGAACCTTTACCAGAGCTCAAAATAACCTTCCTCTGAGACTAATGGTAACAACTACATATTAATAAATTTGGTAGGTAGGCGTATTTTATAAACTGTAACAATATGAAATGGTATTATTTTAGAATTTTGTATATGAAGCTATCAAGGGTAGCAAGCATGTGATTTCGGATAAACATTTTTTTTCGAGAGGTGTAGCCGTGTGGGGTTTATTTCTAAATGTGTGAAGATATGTCAAAAAGGGTGTGTATTCACTAATTTTTAAACTAATGAGGGGAAAGTTGTAAAAAGTATTTGAATTATAGCATTTAATAAAGGCTTCAAACACTCCATGCATGCACTCCATGTTTGATGTAGAAACCCACACCATCACCGCGCTCGCGTGTCTATCGTACTCTACGAAATGGTATCCCGGCACTGTAGGGGCACGTCCTTCATCGGCTACTCTTAACCACGTGTCACTGATGGCTAGCACGTCTATATGGTATCGCTCACTGGCATGTGCTGTGATGTTTCGAATTTTAAACATTTTTAAACGAATTTTATAAAATCGGATGAAATAAGGGTGGATGCACCTACTGCTCATATGTATATTCACAATTAGGGTAGTAGCCTTGCATCACTGCAGCTGTCATCACCGCATATTAGTCGGCACGTGACGATGGATGATGTAGCCGGGCTGAAACATTTTTTCTTAACGCGGCACCTCAAAGGCAAGTCAGACCCCTAAGGGACCGACATCACTTCCACAGATGGGGTTGTCCCGCACCGCAGGAAAACCCCGCCAATTTTGGGACAGTGCAATGGGGTGATATTCCCATCATCGCCCGTTGTCCCGTGCACTATTCTATATTATTCCGCACTATAGTGCTGAATACCCACAAAAAAGAGGGTGCTTAAGATCACGACGAGGAGTCAGTATCGATACTTCTCTTTTAAGAAGAGGGAACCTAAGAGCAACAGGAGGAGGCGCTTCTGCGTATGGAGCAAGGTGCAAGGATGTTAACCTCACCCCATTGCATTGTCCCAAAGTCCGGCGGGGTTGTCCTGTAGTGCGGGGCAACCCCATCTGTGGAGGTGGAGTTGGTCTCTTAGGGGGCCTGACTAGCCATTGAGGTGCCATCATGATTTATTATTCCGGGGCACCTCACCAATTTGCGGTGCTTTCCGTGGGTATTTGGCACTATCGTGTGCCGCAAATCCCACACACCACTGGACCCCACCCAGGGACGGTGAAAGCGCGTAAGTGCGTTTCCCCGTGTCAAGAAAGAAAAGGTATAACTGGCTCACATGACACCGCCGTTAAGTGACAGCCATTTATTAGGGTTTTGTGTGGGTTGCGAGTTGCCGGTGGCATAGTCATGACACTCCAATTTCTCATTTGTCCTCATATAGTATAGGAACAAAATAGGATTTTATGCCGCGAGTCCCACACACCACTGGATACAATGAGGCTCCCTCTGCCTGTGACCGAGAAAAATATGGCCGTCTACGTAGCGTTCATACGTAGAAAGTGGTCAAAGCAGTAAGAGAAAGAGTTCGAAGAAATCCTATCCGAAACCAAAAGAATAGCACGTGGAGACCTATAAGTGGCGCGCTGGTCATTTCTTGACTGTTAAATTAAAATTGTAAATATAGGGTGGTAAATCGGAGGACTCAGAAAAAAATTATTTATGGATGCGATTTTTTCTACAATTGAGCAAAAATTTAACAAAAAAATGACAGTACCTATGCTCGTAGCTCCCGTTGTCACAAATGATATATTTTATGTGTCGTGTGCAACAAAGGCGATGTATTCATAGTGCCATATAGAAATTTATCACTCGCGTGTCGTCTAGAAAAGGTAGGAAGCCCTTGTTATTGTAGCCTGATATAATATTTTAAACGTAACAATTGAAGATTTTCATTGACGACGCTCCGATGGGATTAAAGGGCGAAGCCCTCCTTATTCGGGAACAATATATTTTATATGCCAATGTTGCTCTTTGATCCAATCTTCATCGGTTAAATCTACTCCCCTTACATTGCGACCAATAAACCCAAATTTTAATATATATCTGATATCTTCGATGTCACGTTTCATGCGGCTTGTGGGTAGCCAGTGGTACATTGGGGGGAGGTGAAAAGGAGAGCGACGCATCGTCATATTAATTATGCCGATGTCAAGGGATGTCGGTAACCCTAAAAAGGCTCGGTTTTTCGTCGTTTGTCCCCCTATACTATATAGAATGCAGCGTTGTCTGTGCAAGACGTAAAGCCATTGTTCAATTATAGCCAGCAAGGCGTCGTAATTGTTGAGGAAGTACTATAAATAAGTCACTCTACGTATGATTACTTCTATATATTATTAGCGTAATTATATTTGCGATCCTGCATCTTGAAGATGCTTAGTGGTGGTTACTTCATTAAGATAGTAGTAGACGGCCTACTGACCATGACGGCAGGTTCATCACAGGCTATGTTCACCAATTCACAGCCATGAAGTGTACTTGTCCATTTCGTCTTGCTCAATAATGGGACGTATAAGAACAATTGTCCTATGTTATGTTTCATTACACAGTTCGACCCCAACTTCGGTTGCGAGCAGACGTGTCTTTCGACTGCGCTCGCCCGCCTTTGTTGTGTCCGATGCCATTGTTCGCAGTACCAGGTGTCCGCGCGGTGCCTTTGTATTGTGTGTCTCCACGCCGCCGTTGCCAGTGTGTCTCCACGCCGCCGTTGCCAGTGTGTCCGCCGCGCCGCCATTGTACGCTCTGTCCTCAAGGCCTTGTGTAAAGGACTATTGTGCCTTTGTGTTAATTGTCCGCCGTTTCGTCTCGAAGTATAGTTAAAAAGCGGTTCCCTTGATCCGCATTCCGTTGCTCTTACGAAAGCGCTTGGCTTGCGCAGCGCTAGAGTTAACCTTCGAAAGTTTTTCGCGATCTAAAGTGAGAAATCACACGTGCTGCCCGCCGCGCCGGTAACTTGCATCTCGCAGCTAAACTGTAAGTAGAGTTAAATTACGAGGGCGATAAAAACACACCCTATTACAAATAGGACACCCAACTTATACTTACTCACCCCCCCCCCGCACAGCGGGAGGGCCTAATAAAAAAGGCCACAAAATTTTTAACAATAAGAACTGAAATACACCCGCTGAAATGGCTGTTGAGAGGCAGTTCAACATGCTGTTGAGCTTCGTAAAAAACAAGTTCCCGGAGGCAATCCGTGCCTACGAAGAAGACCAAAGCCCGGCATCGCCTGACTCCAATGAGGCGATGGATGCAGAGATAAACTCTGCACCTCCAATCGCGTCAAGCACCGACAGCCCCAGCTCTGACTCGGGAAGCGATGACGCCGACTTCACGCTAGTGACGAAGACAAAGAAGCCCCGAAAGAGGAAGCTCCGCACAGAAAGCGGATACACCTCTGGCCAATCGGTCCTCCTCTCACCGCCTGCAAAGGCGGCAAAACCTGCGGTGGCTGAAAAGCCGCACGGAGCCCCCTTCGCGGGCCCCTCCTCCAACAATAAAATATCCCTCCCGAGGGAGGCCCCAGAGGTCATGGCCACGGAGGAGCAGACGTCCCGAAGGGAGAAGCGCCCCCCCACCCATCGTCGTCCACGACAACAACGCGTGGATGAGCATCACCAGAGTAATTGATGACCAGTGCATCAATTACGTGTCAGCGAGTGCCTGCAGAACGGGCATTCGTATTAACACGGCATCGTCCGGCGAACACCGCCGCTTGACCGCCCTCCTACGCGATAGAAATATCGCGTATCATACGTACGCTCTGGAGGATGAACGCCTCCTCCGCTTCGTAATAAAGGGAATCCCGAAGGAGTTCCCCAAGGAGCGAATATTCGATGACCTGAGGGACCAGAAGATTCCCGTGCTGGAGGTACATTGGATGTATCGTAACACGAAAAGTGGGGATACCACCACCGCGAATGTGCCATACAACAGGGTACTTGTCATACTGCCCCTTGCTCCTGAGAGCAAGGAAATACACAACATAAGGGCGATCTGCGGCCTAACGGGTTTCCTCATTGAGCCG
>JAFELO010000605.1:16199-72059 GCA_017140195.1 Eumaeus atala | reverse complement strand
CCCTCCGAAAAAAAAAAAGTTTCATTAACGTTCTATTAAATAAGTGCAAGTACAAATAAAATATTAAAAAATATACTAGTGTTAGATGAGCTGGCGTATCTACTTATAATATAAGTTAGTTTATAGCAAAGCGATAGCAATCAAATATGGTTAAATCGGACATCTAAATAGAATCGTACTTTTGCGAACTTAATAAACCCAGACGTGTATGCTCAAAATGGTTTTATAATGCTTTGGTCCATATATTTTGGATCTATATAACGAAAATAGTAACATCTATTTTGAAAATATATAGAGAATTTCCAGTCGGAATGCCATAAATCTCATAATTTTACTCTCCCATCAAATAAAATGAATTTTCATAAACAAAAAGAAAGTGCCGTTCCTGCCAAAAATCTCGGCCTCAGCGACACTTGAAGATTTTCACGGTATGATATATTGGGTACATTTTGAAGAAAACGTTCAGAATAAAAACGACACCTGCCTTCACCCGCCCATCCCACACTAAAGTTAGATAAAGTCTAACATTAAAAAATAACCTCCTTTGATTTATAATGAGGAGTGATAGCTAATAACTTAGTTTTTTTTACCGTAGTTTTCTACCGTTTTTAGTATCCTTACAATAAACAGCATCGCGTTTATTCCAATTCAAAATATAACAGGAACACAATGGAATGCAAAACAAACCTTTGATTCTAGTATGCAATTCTAAAGCTTTCATTATGCCCTGATATGAAAACATACATCGTGCTAAATCTTTGAATTTCATTTTGTGGATTTCAGTAAAGATGATATAGAGTAAGATAACTTTTGCATATAAACTATTCAATTTGTATTTAATATTATGCTGAACTGTAGCCGATGTATACCGGAGCGACGACGTAATTAGCCTTTCAATTGACATGCCTGACAGGACTACACAGTACGTACGGTTTCAAATTTACATTTACACTTTAGTACAAGAGTGTGCACTTCAACATTGCAGCCGTAAATACGTCTACCTCGGGCAACTGTTGCAATTACGTAGACATAACTTCGAAGAGCTTGCCGGTAGAAGGAATCAATTGGGTTGAGCAGCATTCCGTAAGCTTCGTCACATTTTCACGTCGCCTATGCCGCAGAGCTTGAAGACAAGTCTTCAACCAATGCGTTCTCCCCGTGATTATGACTGCATGACGATGAGCCGAAATATGGCCTCTTTAGGCAGGACTGGTCCGCAAGTTTGTTATGGCTCAGCGCGCTTATGCTATTGAACGTGCTATGTTGGATGTTTATTCGTCCGATAGAATTTGTAATGAATATGTGTAAGGCAGAAACTAAAGCATCCGATATCACGCGAATTATAAGCTCGCTGAGGTGGCAAAGGGCTGGTCATATACTCAGGATAACAGATGGCAATAAGTTCCTGAAGTGGAGGCCGCGTTTAAGAAAACGAAGTCCATCGTTCACCAGGTGACGACGACATCCGTGCAGTAACCGATCCAAGAGCGATTTGAGTAGCAGGAGGTCGGCCGTCTTGGCGATCATTAAAACACACATATTTCCAACAGTAGGTCATCACGGGAGAATGCACTGCTTGAAGACTTTTGTATTAAAGGTCTGCGGTATAGGCGACGTGAGATTTTAATGAAGCTTCCTGAATGATGCCCAAACTAACTGAATATTTCTTTCGGCTTCTAGAAGTTACGTCTACGTCATTGTAATAGTTGCCTGAGGTAGAAGTACTTGTCTTCGACTTCGAAAATAGCACCGGCGATGTTGTCCTGCCTAGGGAGAACGTGCTCGATGAACATGACGCTTGTCTTATCTAAGTTATCCTAATGCCAGTACGTCAGATCAGAGAGGATTCATTTAAGCTGAGCAATTGCTCCTGTAAGCACAACCATATCGTCGGCGTAACGAAGATGTGTGAGGTACTAGCCGTTAATATTTATGCCGAATTCTGCCCACTTAAAAGTCTTAAAGACATATCTCCGAGTTTCGTTCACGTGTATGTATGCATTATAGAAGCATTGTTAGTGTCGTTTTACTTCAGACGTGTAATCCTTATTATACGTGTGTAAAAAACTACAAGACATAGTTTGGACAAATGTATAGAGATTTGGAAAATATTTTAATCCTCTTGCGACAGTGAATTACAATTTCTCCACGAGTTAAAAAGCCCTGAGTGTACTTATGGGAGTAAACTCAATCTTTTTTAATAAGATTCAGATGGAAATAATTTATTATCCTCGATACAATGATACGTTAATCGATTCACTGTTAGACCATAGATTGCAATGAAAGCATATGCATTAACCTGGGAGTTTAGGTCGGTCACGGTAAACGAAAGCCACCTCTCGGTTGATGGCAACATCCCATCTCCAAAAACTTTCTAAACTAAATCTTTCCGAATCCGAAAACTGCGAAGTGAAGCAAACGTCACAAGTACTTCAATTAATAATATAATTACAATTATATGTATAAAAATGCTGCCGGACATGAAAATGTATTTGGCTGCAGTTTTATTCATAATAATTACCACCACACTTTGCCACTGCTGCTAAAGCTGTGTCTCTAAGTACGACAGCGGCAATCACTTGTGACCCTTTCATATGATCGCAGGGAGCCCAAGGGGATACTTAAACCTGCCTTGAGACCTGCAACAAATTTAGTCAGAAGAAAATAAGAGGAGTAGGAATTGTTTCCAGTTTCCCTACCCAATCCAAGAGGAGATGGTTCTGAATTGCAATGACTTGACCATACCATAGAGTGAGGCCCAGCTGCTATGTACCACGGATATATTTATGATTATATGTTACATTTAATTACTTTTTGCGTTACCTCATCAACTGCCAGTAATATTTATGTCAAAATTGTTTGACAACACGAAATTATCCCACGTCCTCATGGACGTTAGCATTTCAAATATTGTTAAGCATCACATTTCGCACCTTCTGCTAAAGACGACACTTCCTCAGTATATGATGATCGGCTTGTTCATATTTCTCACTCTCGATCGAACAGTGACAAAAAGGTGACGGTACCGGTTTGAAACTAAATAGTTTGCATCTAAAACTGCTGTGACCCGTGAAAAATTGTGCAATGCATTGATCTACTTCTAACCAGTTCCAGTGTTTTGATAATCGCTCCCATGCGCTGGGCAAAAAAAATTGCAGCTGTCTTTTAGTTGTGTTAGTCCATCGTGGCTGCCCATTACTGATTTAGTTTTGAGTGGTAACTCCTATTGGGCTGAATACTTTCACAATCTTCGGTCTGTCTTCTGGTCGTACAAAGTCTGGGCCAAAGAGATTTCGGAAGTGGTGTTTTGTATTAACAAAGCAGCGCAGCGATACATTTAAGGTCAACTGATAAGACTCCAGCAATAACTGGTAAGGCCTTCGTACTGACGGTGTGGTAAGCTTTATATCAAAATAATAACGATAGCCTCAGGCTGTAAAGTAATTTACAACTCCATACATTATATAGCCTACCTGTGCTCACTTCGTCAAACGTCAAAACATAAAGAAATAAAATATATATTAGAATATGAAGAATAATAGCCAGAATCCACCACTGGAAACCACATCAGAAATGGCTAGTAGTTATGTATATAAAAGACAACATTGGTTTGCACAAACATTTCTCCCCAAACACATATACTGTCTCTGTGCAGCCGTGAGTAAAAATATACCTCAATTTCATAACTTGATATCGTACAAGTTGGAAGTTGCCGCTCAACTTCGGTAATAATTAGTGCTGACCAACCTCCGTGACAATACACAAAACTTAAGCAAATGAGAACTTTGAAGGAAATAGCTTCGACTGCAAATCAGATATAGGAAACTTAGATGGATGACTCCCCAAGTAAACGCCGCCAGTAAGTAATTTGTTATCTGGTGACAAGGTGTGTACGATAAAGTTCTAAGATCGCGGTGATTTTAATAGCAATGAATGATCATGAATAAATAGCTTTCATATCAGTTTATTTACGTAAATAATTCTTCTTAGTCTTTAATGAAGGACACCTGGATTCAGCATAGGTACAAAAGGGTTATTAATTGTGATATACATTCTATTTACTTAATTCGATACATTTCCAGCACTGGGCTCAATAAGACCGATGATGATTATAATAAAGATTATAAATATTCCAGGAATTAAATATTTACCATCAAAAACATGGAATTCATGAAAAATTAAGTTAATGCCAAGACTTCGGGTATACAATTTTTTTTTTTAAAGATTTTTGACTGCTTCATCGGATTATATTTTTACCTAGTAAGAAGTTGTGGAAATACTGAAAAAATGTTAATCGATTCCGGAAACATTCCAACGGTATTAAATTAACGATAGTCTGTATTAAATTATGGTATACCTGTTTAGAGTTGTAGTGACGCAGCAGTGGCCAGGAGGCCAGTCTCGGTTGTTTAACCACTAGATTTTTTGAGATGATTTCCAATTGTTGACAATACACCTCTACAGAAATCATCTAATCTGCTTCTAGGAAGCTAGTGTGTAGCGCCAGCGCTACTTCACCTCCTTTTTGTGAGTCAACTTTCGCCTGGGACAGGACTTGGCCGGTTCATCCGGATTCAAACATAAGTAACGACACAATTCATAGTATTGTGACAACTGAGTAGTGTGACGGAGCAGTCAAAGCGTCTTGCTTAGTGTAATTCACTTAATTCATATAGAATTTCCTTGGTTTGATATTTACTCTATTAGTTATTTCGGTAGTAAATTAAATTTCAACAATTGCATCACTAAGATACGACTAGTCTCCTCGATAGTGTTGCCAGTCATGAGCCAATTGCAATGAGTTTAATCTAACTTTTCTGGGATAATCTGAGTCCAAGTCCTGCATATTGTCCGGGGTCAGGGCATCGAGATATGTTTTAGCTGTACGTCTCAAATTGTATTTGAAGGAGTTATTTATTTCCAAGTTAGAAAGTAAAGGAACAGTGGTCCTATTTGACTTTCGTTTATGGTAAAACGAGAGCACCATGGACCCATAATATTCAGCCTGTTCGCGAGGTTCTTTAATGAATAACTCTTTGCTAAGTCGACAGCAGCGTGGCAACGTGATCTTGCTGTCCGCAATCTGGCTACTTCGATAAAGTAGGCGTCATCTGTTAGGTCATAGCCCAGTCTACGTATATTTTTAACTTTGCGTCTTGCCCTACGAAATTCCCGGCGCAAGGCACATAAATTGTCGTTCCACCCCTTACAGTTTAAAGTTTTCTGTACCACTTTTCTACCCAAGGCTACGTCGCAGTAAGTAAAGGTTAGCATATAAGCGCTTTCATTTGCGTTTAGGTCCGCGCGAGTGAAGTTCTAGGCAAACGAAGCGATAGTGATCGATATGATTTCCAGTTCCCATAATTAACATTATATCGATAAACATTGAAGAAGGACTTGCGGACCCATGAATAAACTGGTACACGAATTAGACGATGACTGCAACAAGGTACTCTGGCAGGACACGCCAGCTACAAATATCTTATATATAAATTTTGTATGGCGTTTCTACGTTCACGATCCGTATGCCAAATTTTCCCGTGCCATAATGAAGATGATGAATTTATATCTGTGCAAAAGATTATTTCATTACCTGCAAGCGATTGTAGAACAAAACGAATATGATGTAGGTGAGGACCGACGCGATCATAAAATTGAAAGTAATAACTAACAACGTTAACGACATAAGGCGCGTCATAAAATTTGTCAGAGCCGTCACGATAATTTTTTAATGTAGAGCATAAAATCCAGCGCGAGCATGGTTATTAATTTAAATGTCTTTAGACCTAGCTGAACTACTACTGTCCATGAACGAGTACGAGATCCAATTCGTAATCTGCCGAGATCTTTTCTAATTCGAATAACGCACGTTTATTGTTATGCAGGTTTAGCTGCCCTAAGGTTAATTAATCCATACTGAAAGTCGAAAGGATTGCTCGTTTGTCACCCTCTACTGTAAAAAAAGATTCTACATTGCAGCTGAATCGGGCTGGCTCGACCGAGGAGGTGCTTCTCACTCACATGGCACCGTCGTGAAGTGACACTCTACTGTCGCATTTCGTATGGTTGATGAGTAGCCAGTGCCCTGTATTATAAATAGATTTCTGTTTGGACTCCTGCATTATTTATGCTTCTCATTTGGGTCATTTGTGATGCTCCAATACTTTACGACTGACGAAATTATAAAGACGATGGATATCTATTATGTGCTGCTGCAATCTAACCGGTTATATCCTGTGTGCTACATGGGGAGTAAGGAGAGACCGAAATATGTATACATATATATGATATCATCATTACGGCACTGGCATATATATATATATATATATATATATATATACACTCACTCTCGGCGTACTGGATGCGTTTCAGTAGTTTTAATTTTCACTGATTGATTCTACTTTCCAGTGTTGCTGGTCTTCGCTAAGGTAAAAAGTTATATTAATATATATACGAGTATACAATATCAAACAAGTAACACGTAATTCTGTATCATTGCCATTCTTTCAACTTTTTCCGTCTAGTGTCTGAAGGAGATTGAGATTTCTGAGCCTAGTTGTAACAATTTTAAACTACAAAAATAAGCCTATCCGTAATCCGAATAAACCGGTCGTATATGTAAATTGAAAAATAAATTATTGTGGAAAAAGTATATCAATACTTTATTTATTTATTCAAGTGTTAAACTGTTTAAAAAATATTTGTTCTCTGTACCAGTAGAGACACAATAACAAAATATTAAGTTATAATAATTAAAAAAACACATTAACTGACTTATAATTAAATATATGATGATATAACGTTACGTCAGCTTAACGTTGACAGATCAGTTATCAATGAGATAACGACCTGCTTCGCTTATCGAATATTGTCAGTCACCATATCCATCACTCATCATAGATGTAAAACATAGTAGTTAGTACAGTTAAGGAAAGGTGAAACATTGATGTCTTCAGTTTATGCGAATGTTACTCATTACAGTAAAACTACTTTTACTGATTTTATCGCGGTCGATTTAACTAACTTATTAGATCGCCGTTTCAGAAGCTTTGCTGTAACCATGGTCATGGATGGACTGATTGTGTAAAACCCGTAAAGGTAATTTTATTGTAAATCTAAAGTAACTTTGAAAAAAGCATAAAGGAAAATCTCCAAAATTATGGAAACTATAATTAACAGCCAGCTCCTGTGTTATTTAGAGAAACACCAACTCATTAGCGACCGACAATACGGTTTCAGTCAGGGACGCTCGGCTGATGACCTATTGAACAACTTAACGCACTAGTAGATGGAGGCAGTTGAGAACAAGGCAAGCACTGGCCGTTAGTCTGGATATAGCGAAGGCTTTCGTTGAGTGTGGTATAAAGCACTCTTTCCGAAGCCATCCATCTCACGGATTGCCTTTGTAACTATGCGACTGGGTCTTTAGTTTTTTGACAGTTCAGATCGCAGCATCAAGGTAGTTGTCGACGGTGCATGCACGGACCTTAAATCTGGACAGATTGCTGGTGCTGGTGTTCCACAAGGGTGTGTTCTGCCTCCAACGCTGTTTCTTTTTCACATCAATGATATGCTACAAACCAGCGAAATTCATTATTTTGCGGATGACACTACTAGTGATGCACTGTACACAGATCGCATCAAAATTTCCAGGGAAAATATCCCTGATATTGATGAATTCGAGCCTTCATTGACAAAAGTCTTAGAGCCGACATATCGAGCAATGTTAACTTCTGCGGTCATTTGGAAGCGAAGGCTAAATTAACCTTCAAGAAGTGAGTGTGCTCAATAGGGCGAAGCAGTACTTCACGCCATATCATCGGCTGCAATTATACATGGCGCAGGTCCGATCGTATAAAAAGTATATCTGTCATCTTTGACTATAAGGCTTAATGTTTTCTGGGTTAAATAAATGTCACTCTTTTTTTTTCTTTGGCGTGGCTTGGACGACGGATTGATTTTAACGCTGAGACGCTGTCTACCTTCAGCAAATTATACTTAAATATTTTTATCCTCTTCGCCATGAACTAAACGTAAAATAAATGAATAAAAATTATATGTCATAAAAAAGGATGAGTTCTTCATTTCTTACCGATGCCATATTACATTAAATGTTAAAACGTCTTAACTCTCATATGTGTGCATTGCAATAGTAGTAAAAATATGATATAGTATGTGGCTATTAATTTGATAGACCGTATCAAAAACTATTTAGTTTCAATAGTATATGCCACGTGTGAAAGTTTGATGTTAGATTCTATTTAATTGTATCTGAGTATATATTGCCTGATTTTAGTTGACTCATGAAGCCAAGAGAATGTTAATTTTACTTATTGTGTGTTCCTTTTAAATTTTAGCAGAATTCTACTACTTTTAAATTTTAAACTTTCAACTCTTTTTTTTCTTTTTACAAAACACTATATTATTCAAATAAATGGAATGTTAGGAATAAAGGACAATCAACACAATGAAGGAAAATAAGCAATAATTATATATATAAAGTACCATCCAAGTTGCAGCCGGGAGTTTCCAAGATAAGACTTCATACCCTAACCTTTTTACTAACCAATAACAAAAACTCCATTGTTGTTCTTGTAGTATTTTAAGTCTGTCCTGGATTGCGAAGGTGGAAAGACAAATTTGAAATAAATATATTCTAAAGTTTAAAAAGCCTATAGTCTATTTAAACCCCATGTGAACTCCCATACAGAATCATAGTATATATTGTAACAAGATGTTGGCTCGCTCTGCGTCTTCTACCGTATCTACAATCGCATCACCACATTCATGTCCCAAAGTCTACAACTGTGCGTTTCAAGTGTAATTCCTTACCACGCGCATCATTGATGTGCAACCAGCTGCCAACGCCGGTATTTCCGAACCGATACTATATAGGATTCTTGAAGAAAAGGGCTTACTCCCATCTTAAAGGACGGCAACGCGCCTGCATAACCTCGGGTCATGCGGGTATCAATGGGCGGCGGTAGTTACCTATCATCTGCTCGTTTTCCCCTTGTCCTATAAAAAATATGTTAAGTTTAAAAGCTAAAAATAAATAAATAGAAAAGATGCTTTGTTTCAATCTGTAATACAACAAAACAACTCAAATCCTCGAAATACAAAACTATAAGCTTAAAGCCATTACAAAATGTTAAAGGAGAGCTCTTTTTGGAACATTGCCGCGGGCAATGGCGCCCATGTTATGAATTCGATCGGAATAAAAAAATAGTCTTGATAGTCACAAAAGCCAGGGCAAATACTAATGTGAGCACCTTTGTAGACCAATTTTTCAGTGCAGAGGACTACAATTATTACATAGGTAATATATCGTGTATATCATTTTCATTGTTATTACTCGTGTAGTTACTTTAATTATTTTCATTCGATACGAACATATAGTCATTGGCTGTACAAATACCTCTTTAAATGAATGTAAATACCACTAAAAACATATTAATGCCATATTGTGCATTGTGCATGATATTGGATGTTTTTACAACGGGTATTTCTATTGCAAAACATATGAACGAAATGTTTTTTCACAAATTAACGTTTATAAAATATAGTCACACATGATTAAACCGGTTCCCGAAGTTTTCTGTTATTTACGGGCGAAGCTGGGGCTAATCGCTTTTATTATAAAAACTTATAAATATTACAATTTAAAAATATATATTATTAATTGTATTTGTAATAGGTACTCTCATATAGATCTTAGTTCGTAGAAACGCGGAGACGTTTACCCGCTGAAAAATATTTACAGTTATCGATCGAAACAAACACCCATCACTGACACCCCACCAAACCTATACAACAAGAGACCAGACAAGTGTAGATGAAATACTTGACTACGCGATACCGAAATATTTTGTTATATATGTTAGTGCATTGTGAAATGTGATTGTTGAAAAAAAATCCCATAAAGCAATAATTTTGTACCATTATAGATCTATTTATTTTAGTATGAGGTAGTCACACGCTGCATTGCACCCGAATTGGTTTTACACGACCGGGGAAGCACCTCTCACCTACATTTATAGAGCATTTATATAAATCCTGTCACGTTTCCAGCGACTTACGTGTTTCCGATGGCTCAGGGAGGAAGAAGGAGGAAGAAGGGCAACGTATCTGCGTAACTTTGGAGCGGATGTATATGGGCTCCGACTACTTCTTTGCCCCTCTATACAACGAAAAAAATTACGCTGATGATGTACCTGCACCTGTATCTGATATAGTGCTGATGGTAATGTTGATACCTGATTCGCCATAGATCCAATAAAATATCTTAACATTCCAGGATAAACTAGACAATAAAAATAACGGAGCGCTGTATATTACAGGTGTTCTTACAGGGCTAACCAGGTTACGAGGGAGGGTCCCGGTTACCATGGCGACGATCGTACCGGATAACGTCTGCTCATAAATTTTTGTCCCCTGTTGGAAAGTTGTGCAAAAATCATTGATTTATAAAATATTAAAGTATATTATAATTGCTAAGACTTATTTACAACAGTTTGGAGTTGAATGAAATGAAAATAAATATTTAGTTTGTTTTTATCACTGATGTCTTAAGTTTACGCCAATGTACAACTCATTACAATAAAACTATTTTACGGAATTTATCGAGGCTTATTTCATTATTTAAGTAGCCCGACACTTCAGAAGCTTTACTGCAACCATGGTCACGGGTGGTTTTATAGTTTTTATTACGTTATTTATAATTGCTGTTAACGAAAATATTTTTTTTATATAAATGTATATTTTTTTGTATATTAAAGGGGAATACAAATCTGCAACCTCTGGCGTAACACACTAAACATACCCCTTACCACTCCGCCAATCACTCCTCAACTTTCCATCTAGTAAACCGATGGCTCCTTTGATCTCCATACTACAGTGCAAACAATTTCTCCTTGTACATAATTATAGCGGCATAAAATAATGAAACATTCAAAATAAATACTTAAAAAGCAAACATAATCTGTTCCAAGTAATGTTTCATGCGGAAGATTAGCACCCCTTTTCATAAAAATGTACACGTAACTGGATATGACGGCACATCCTTTGTGTCGGGTAACTTCTGAAGCGCTGTTAGTAAACAACTCCTTGCTTGAAAATATGACACCTGTTTGCGGTTCTTTACAATACGCCCTCGGGCATACAAAGCGGTTTAGTAACATAATAAATAAAGATTAAATTTAATAATTAAATATTTATTTATTAACAAATAATATAAATTTATTCCAAATAAAGTACATTTTGATGTCTTTAGTTTACGCGAATTACAATAAAAACACATTTACGGATTTTATCGCGGTTTATTTATTTATACGGTATTTACGCGGTATTACGGCATGTTTAAAGGTAAAGTTATATTCTGGAATATATTTATAGTAATTATAGTATATTTTGCATAATTTATAAATGTATAAAATGATTTTCTCATATTTCTTGTATTGATCTCGAAAAATTTCCGAGTTCAAAAAATAACGTCTTACTAAGTACGTACGTACTTCGACTTCACTTCATATTACTTAAAATCCATGTTATAAAATAAACTATAATGTAAAGAAAATTTAATTAGAATAAAAAATGAATACAAAAGATTCTTGCACTTGTACGAATAAAGTTTTAATTTTAATAGTGGGAAACTGAATTTCATTGAAATTAAGAACCGGACGCTGTGTAGTGAAAACGTGCGCTTTTGTAAAATGCGAAGCTTTTACTGATATACTCCTTCGAGCATTCCCACTATAGGGCTATCTATAAAAGGTTACGTTCTAGGATGCGGTAGTGCCATGTTTAGGCCTTGGGATTTGTTGATAGTCATTGAAAATGTAAATCTAATCGGAAAGTGAATACGTTTGAATTGAATATGCAAACCTTTAGGTTTAATAAGAATCCGTGTTATTAAGATATTTTCACCTCAGAACTTGCCATTTAAAATGCTGGCTTAGTAACATTTTCATTTTTTTAATGGCTAGTCGCGTACCGTTGCGTAGACGTGGGGTTTCAAATTACGAGGCAAGATAATCAAAGACTCTTCAAATGTAAATTATGTGGCATTCCTGGCAATTACAGTCTAGAAAATGTGTGTCTAAGAATCTAAAAAATCTGTGGGAAAATTTACAGCTCCGCTGGCATTGCAAACTGTATCAATAGATTTGTATGATACCAAGTTCCCTGGAAACAATGGTTGCATGTTCAGATCTAAATTGTCAACGTCTACATATGCCGCTAAAATTATTATTTCTGCAAGCCACTCATGGCTTAGGCACTGTGTATTTACATCGGGAAATATTGATTCAATGATCGAATCTAAGATTGTGCAGAAGTCGGTCGTAATTTTACGTATCGAGATTCATCTATGGCAGATTTTCCATCACCGAAATCTAATACTTGTTTAGAGGATGTTTCAGCGAACGGATCTCGAAGCATTTGACCGTACATATTTTCTTTCTTTATTCCATGTCACCTGTGAGCACCGCATTTATGGAGAATGCAGGTGCAATGCTAGAGCTGCAACTCGGCTCTAGCGTGAGAGATATCTGAAAACTGAGCATTACCAGATCATTTTTATAATGTGCATTGCTTTTACTGTCTCTTTCTATAGTATACCTTACGGAATGGCTACATGAAATCAGAATAAGTTTGAATAGTTTTATGACTAACTAATAATAAGCTAAAATTCTACCGCCTTCAGAGAAAAAAAAAGAAGTCATTATCTACGGAATAGTTGAGTAGTTGCTATACCATTTTTGGAAAGCCCATTAGATGTACCAAATTTTAAGGTCATTTGCTGAATTAGCATAGTAATTTTTTTTTCAAGACAGACTGTTAAGGTTGAGTGATGAAGTCATTTTCAGGTCATGGTTGGGCATAAAACGGATATTTTCTACAATTCCCAGGAGGTTTTATGCAAACTATGAATCGGAGTTTGTAGAAGCATTGCCTAAGAATTCTACACATGAAAAAGAAAGGAGTGATTTGTGGCCACAGTAGTCGTAAGCTCGTCAATGTAAAAAAAATGCTAGCATTTTGAAACTATATGAGGTAATTTTTTTTAACTTTTATAACAACCAACATAACTAAGACTTGTTCGGGTTTTCGGTTGGGCGTTGACTATTGATACATCTGTAAATATTATATAATTTCATCACAATTGGGTTTGTCCTTTTTTATTGGATTATTGGATCGTTCACAGCGGCGCGTCTCAGGGTCGCCATATTGAATTGTTGCCCAACTAGCAATGAAAACTAAAAATCGATTTAAAACAAATTTTCACTACATTTCAGTTTTTTTTTGCCTCTTTACATATTTATGTAGGAATATATTAAAATAATATTTTTGATAGTCATCAAACTCATGATACTACGCTCCAGGAAGTTTATATAATTATTTTGCATTTTACAGTTTCTTTGTGGTTAAGAAATGATTAAAAAAAATTACATCGTGTCATTTCTATAAATTCTTTGTACATTATACTAGCTGGTTCAAGTCGTTGCAAAGGAGGTACTTAAACGGTAGAAATTTAAAAAAGAGAAGCGTCACGTATACAAATTTGTAGAGCCGGTGTAATAATTATAAAAAATAGTGAATTAAATCTAACATTAAATAGGTACTTATACGTACAGTTTAGGAATTTCTACAGTAGTTATATATTATCACATTTCCGAGTGTAGATCCCAACCACACATAGCGAATGATGTTTAAGTTTTCCTTTCAGGAATTTTGCTGAAAGGAATTTTGAAAGTGCGAAGTAGTTGTAAATAGTGGTTTAAAATTGATATTTAGAAGTAATCTATCTATTTAGGGATGTGCTATGTACAAAATAAATAGAAAGGCAATGACGAAGTAAAAAAAATACTTCTCATAATATAGTATTCCAGTCTAAGCGAATGAAAGAAAACGCAATCTACTTCATTAGATTATTTGTGTAGTTTACTTATTTATTGAAAAAAAAAGGTAAGCAACAACATTGGATATTTTTATTTGTCTGTTAGTACCATAAATGTGGACCACGGATATATATTTAATACCTACTTTTTATAAAATTAAGAAATGTTGGGTAAATTTCTCTATATAAAAAGTATAAACAATTATTCCCCTAATCTACCTTTGTAGTGTAGTGACATGTCTATTATCCCTAGTTACCTGGGTACATTAAACCTCTTACTAAATATATTTTCTATATCGTACTATTACTTCAATATGAACACAATTTAAAAACATTCATAACCGTTTTTGTATCAAAAAATATTTTAAAGTATATTGTGACGTCTCGCAATCTACCTGTAGTAGTCAAATCTGCAAGGGACCTGAAGTTTAATGTCTCAGAAATAAATTCATGTTAATAAATTATTATTATTCCCATGTCTAGAGTTGAAAATTAAGTATCTGTCATAAAGGACATCTCTTATGGCGAAATCAGTAGAGTCGTTTAGGACACGGAGCAAGAAATACAAAGATTACTTCATACATAACGCACACGAAAATATAGTCCTGTTTGAAAATGTTTGAGGATTTTTGTCAAAAATTAAAGTTTCACATGCTTTAGGTGGGAATTTATTAGAGTCTACCTTTCACGTTAGTCTTCAGCTGTGAAAGCCGAAGAGCTTAAAAAGAAAAATGAGTGGCCATTAATGGCACTTGAACGGTATTTTGCAAATTGCACAGATAACCTACGGCATAGTCAACACCAACCGGTCGACGCTGTGAAGAAAATGTTCCCTTTTTATAGAGAGAAATGGATTAAGAAAAACTGAAAACGAAGAACCTTCTTAAAGCTAAAGATAAAATCTCCATATAATTTTAGATGACTGTTTATTTGGAAGATGTACTGGATTAAGCTATATTATATCTCACTATGAAATTTATCCCTTTTTTGAAGATATAATGAATTAGTGAATAACTTAATAGTGTTTATTAGTGCTGGTTTCACGGTTTACTACTAGTGCGAGACAAGTAAGTGTAAGTGACAACTAACTACGTAAAACCTAAGTGAAAGTATCACTCAAATGCTTTTACATTCGTTTCCATCCATTGACTTACAAAAATACAAGACACACGATTTCACACTGAATTGTCACTCCTAAACGTTGTTGATTGCACATACGAATTTTTTTTGCTAAGTTTACCTAAAGCAGATTCTATTGGAAAGGTATGCATAACTTAATCATGCCTTTTTGCAAAGTCAACTTTACGCGCATGATTTCAAGTTCTACGAAATGTATAATATAACAGGAGCATATATCTTATACGGACAACATATTAATACAATAACATGAACAAAAAATTTGCAATTGTTAATTGAGATCGAAATTTTACTCGGAGATTTTATACTATTGTGCTGTATATGTTTATCACTTGTATTTTTTTTTTCGGAGGGACCTAATACTGATTGGCGGCGCTAGTCCAGCCTCTACAGTTCGACTGACTACGAAGACTTTTTGTCTTCTGGTTATAGGCACACGATAGGGGGACAGACCCCCCTCTTTTCCCGCAGATGGGAAGAGATGAACCGGGTTGATTGTGGGCGTAACCTATATGTGATTATTTTTGGGACCGAAAAGGGGGAAGCGGCCCCCCACTCTAGTGGGACGGCGCGCGCACGATGCCGTTTAAGTTGCGGTGTCGTGGATAAGGATAATTGAGCTCGTTTAGTGTTTGGCTTATCTGAGGAGGCCGGCCTCCTCCCCCCCCCACCTCTGACGGAGGGGGTCGATTTGCACTACATATCGGCAAAAGCCGTATTTTTAATTTATTTATTATTAGAGCTCTCTAAGGTCGCGTTATTTTATTTCTAGCAATCTAAGCTCTCGACTTACGGATTCGAACGCGGGCTTGTTTCCGTAAGCGGTGTGTGAGTTTGACATTCTATCAGTCATACGTTATATCTGTGTCACTATATGTAAGATTTCATCGCTGGACCGGTACGAGCGGTGTATATCGTATTGGTTCTAGCAGGGGAGAATGCATTTATGCACTGTCCAACCGACCCAAGGGGGCCTGAAAAGTTTGTCGGGTTAGGTCACGTAGCGATAGCTACTACCTACTACTGATGAAAAACCTGCTATCCGTAGGTTGGCCCTATTGGCATTTTACTGCGGGAGCGTGTCTTGGTGTGTCCTTGTTTGTGTTCTTGGACGGACTTTGCTACTGCTATCGCGATCGCGTCGTCGGCGTCGTGCAATACGTGCTTCGGCCGACGGTAACGGGAGTTGGTTAATAACGTCGATTAATTTATTTTTGTGATTAAGGGCACGGTCAAAGAACTTTTGAGACAGCTCTTTGAAGTGTCCTTTTATCGAGGTCAATTGAGAGTCACAATGTAGGTCGATGTTTCGGAAATACCACGGGCATCCAGTAGCCATGCGTAAGAATCTATTTTTCATTTTCTGCAAATGGTCTATTTGGGTAGGGGATATGTGCGCGAATGCTGCACTGCAATACGACATGATCGGTCGAATGCATGTAATATACAAAGTGAGCCTATGTCTAAACGCCATTTTGCTCTTTTTGTTTATGAGAGGATAAAGTTTAAAAATGACATATCGTGCCTTTTTCAGAACGTCATCTATGTGATTCTTGAAGCTCATCGACCTATCCAGAGTCACTCCCAAGTATTTCACCATCTCTACTCTAGGTATTTCGTTACCATAGAGTAGGACGGGAGGCATGTTACCTCGTCTATGCGAGGGGCGGTTTAGTGAGAAGAGTATGGACTTACTCCTCTCCGCATCCTCTATTCTCTCTATTCTCCATTTTTAGAACCATTCACCGAGTTCGGTGACGGCTTTTTGGAGTTGTTTGGCTCCACAGTTAGGGAGGTATCTAATGTACAGTACGGTGTCATCCGCGAACATCGCCAGCTGGAAGCTGGGCTATCGCGGTATGTCGTTGGTGTACAGATTGAAGAGGGTGGGAGAGAGAACCGATCCTTGCGGACAACCGGCCCTGAGAGGACGACGGGAGGACAGAGTGCCCTCTATTCTGTAGCGAAACTGCCTGTTTGCTAGGTAGCTGTTTACTATCAGTACCAGCCTGTCAGGCAGTCCTAACTGGTATAGTTTGAAAATGAGGCCTTGATGCCAAATCTTGTCAAACGCCTTTGCTTTATCAAAGAAGACAGCGGCAGTGCCGCGTGGCCGGCCCTGTCTTTTGAGTCCCGATAGTACGTACTCCGTGAGGCGGTGCACTTGTTGTGGGCAGCTGTAGCTGTCGCGAAATGCGAACTGCTCGTCTATGAATAGGTTTTTCTCTCTTTTCACGCTTTTAAGGCGTACGAGAATTATCCTTTCATAGATTTTACCTAGCGAGCTTATGAGACTTATGGGCCGGTAGCTAGTGGGCTCCACCCGGGGTTTCCCAGGTTTGTGTATGCCGATCACTATGGCTTCCTTCCATACATCTGGGAAAGTACATTGCGCCAGAAGAGCATTAAAAATGCACACTAGGAGGTGTATAATAACGGAATGCAGCTATTTCAGCGCCTTGTTGGTTATTCCATCGGGCCCGGGGGCCCTCTTTGAGTGAAGGTTCTTTATTAGATCCTTTACTTCTTCTGTGTCCGTCAGACGTATGATCTCATCATCATCCTCCGGTGGCACGGCCAGTCGGGCCGTTATTATACTTTCTACCTCTTTTAATTGAGAGGGGTCTGTGGAGAGGGAGCTAGGAGTGCATTGACTCTCTAGTGTGTCGGCTAGGCACTCCGCTTTTTCGTCATCCTCTAGTGCAGGTAATCGACTTGCGCGATTTAGTGGTGGCATTTGAGCCACCGGTTCGGACTTCGTAGCCCTAGCTAAAGGCCAGTAGGCCGTGTGAGACCCATCTCCCGTTTATGAATTTTGGTATGGCCTTTTTTACTTCTCTTTCGAGTTTTCGGAGTGCTTTCCTGCACACTTCGCCTCCGTAGCGATCGTACAGGCGTTTAGCCCCATTTTTTCGACGGATTAAGTCCCTAATGTTGTCAGGGAGAGCTAAACGGTCCTCCGGGACGGTGGAGATCTCTCTTGACGATTCTCCTATTTCTCTAACCAGTAGTGCGGTTAACGAGGATGAGGCCGCGATTGCGGCTTGAGGAGAGACTATACTGTCAGAGATGCTATCGAGCTCACTCGATTTGACTTTATCTAAATTATCTTTTAGTAATTTATAGTCGATGATCTTTTTCTTAATTTTAATATTATTATTACATAGATAATCTCCTACTTCGTTAAGCTCGTATAACGTTTCAGCCGTCTTGATGGCGAGTGAAATGTTTTTAACCAAGGCTATATCTATGGTACTCGGGGAACATATATACCCATTATTGTTCGGGGAATAATGGGTTGGGATATTCGGAGCGTTGATGATGATGTTACGATCATCGACATATTTTCGAAGGACAGTCCCGTGACTTTTGTTTTTTCCGTGACTTTCTATACAATGTAACCAAAAAAATTGCAAGAACTTCCTGCTCCGTCTATTTTATTTTGAATAAATTCATAACGAGTGTCAAGATAGTTTCAGCTTCTTCCTTAAAGCTCTTTGAGATACTTTCAATGTGTTCATATAGGATGCCGCTGTCGATCCTGGCGACGCAGGAGTAGCAGTGGTGGATATGAGTGATGGACCAACCACGTAAAAAAATGTGTAGAATGCTCTTGAAGTTTGTCTTCATTACTACTTCATTGAGATAATCGTAAGTTAGAGACTGTGAATATGTCTTTCTTCTACATGCATGCATATCTAGCCGGTGACCCATCGGGGGGTGGGCATGACAGGAGGGCAGCGCATTTTTGTAACAATCATACGAATGTCCTTGGGCGTCGTTAGTCATCAAAAGTCTCAATTTCTCGTTTGCTCCCTTTGGTTATGAGAAAGTGTATTCTGCCTCATCTCATTTTTTCAGTTATACAAGTACGATCAAATAAATGTAGCCACAAAAAAATAATTAAATAAAATAATAGGAGGGTTCATCTCAATAGAAAACTGTGTAATGGTTACAATAAAACTACATTTAAGGATTATATCGTGGTTTATTTAATTATTTAACTAGCCCGACGTTTCAGAAGCTTAACAGCCTTTATCATAGTTGCTGTACGGCTCCTGAAACGCCAAACGAGAAAAAAAAATGTTTTATTTTAATGAGTAAACTTAAGACATCATTAATACGTTGTGATATGAATTAGCAACTGTGGTGGTATTTGTACAAAGTGTAGAATGAACACTTCACTAACCTTAATCAAAAAAAAAAATGAGTCTATACATTTCGCATTGGTATTGTCTCAACCAGGGTACGCCGCTAGCCGTAATGAATACGGCCCACCCACTTCTCACACACCCGGAAAAACATGCTGTCTCTCTCTTGCCGGAACGTGAGGGAGTGATAGTGCCGTCCCGCTTGCGCCCCAGCCCTCTCGTCCTTGTTCGGAACGTGGTCCGGAATAATTGCTATTCCGTGCCGTGTTCCGAACTCGGGCGAAGCCAAAAAGCTTTGCGTATACATATATGTGAAGTATATTGTATAGTGAACAAGGAGACCAGACCCAACAGGTCCGAAGCCGCACCGCGCGACATACTCCCCGACCTTTGTGAAGAAAGGTCCGGGGAGTGGATAGCTAGTCCTACGTAGGTACGGTCCAACACCTACCGCCACTACTAGGATGCCGAGGAGAAAGGTGGAACGGACGGTCGTCAGGCGACCGCTGTTCCCAACGGAGAAGGTACCAAGGGACTTCCTGGCGGAGCTCGAGAAGTTACGCCCGCAGAAGCTCGCGGCGTCCTCGCCTGCTGAAGGCCCCTTGGAGGTGGTTGCTGTAGCGGAGTAATCGCACTCGACTGTCACCTCACCATTACCACCAAGACCACCAACCACGCTACCGCCAACGTCACCTCGTGCAGCTCGCGAATCGGCGATGGCTGGCCCAGTGACGCCCGAGGAGGACTCGTCGGCGCCGTCTGGCACCGTCTCTGTTGCGACTGCTGCGTCTGCCGGGGACGTCGAGCCTGCCTTCTCCAGTGGATCTGCGGACGCGACGCGTTATCACAGTTTCGCCGCCGCTCTGGAGAGCCTCATCAATGTACGCCCAAAGTGTGCCCCTCCCTCCCCCATCACTGCCTACCACCACTGGCTAAAAGCAAGACGCCCAACACCCCAGTTCCTAACCGCCGAGCAGACTAGCGGAGTACCCTCCGATAGTCGTGAAGTTTATGCCAGGCTGGCCGAGGCACTTCCGCGCACTGCGCGACGTGCTGGGACACGCACCCTACGCCCAGCCCTATGGAAAAGGGTATTTCCAGGCTTCCTTGCGCAGTCGCCGGAGGAGTTCCGGGCGGTCCAGGCACTCCTGCTACCCTCCGCAACAGTACCGGAGGGCGCCGAGTACCCACACAGGTTAGGGACCCGGAACACGAACGCTCACCATAACGCGCACCGACTCACCACATATCGCAGACACCGACTCCAACACCACGGACATCAGTCCCCCCACCTGCGTGGGGACCGAGGCGCTCCGAAGGGGAGCGACGCCAGCGCGACGAGCCCAGAGTCCACGCTGACGATCTCAAGGAGCTAATCCGAGAAATTGTAAGGGAGGAGCTGAGGGCGGTCATGAAGGGCGAGCTGTCCAGAGTGCTCCAGTGCAGTACAGATTGTCCAGAGGGACCCACGCACCTAGGCGCAAATTATTCACGCACGGGGCCAACCAACGGGGAGCCATTGATGGATCGTGACGAGCTCTGGGTAGCTTAATGGAACCCCGGAGGTACAGGAGGTAAGGGCGACAGTCTTCGGCTACTCGCTCAGCAGTGCGACTTATATGTCATTCTGCTGGGCGAGAATTGGCTGAGGCTGACGCAGAGCCTCTGGCTACCGAATTACGTCGCGTATCTAAGGGACGAGATGTCGCTGAACGGCGGGTCGTACAGAGGTACGGCTGTGCTCGTTCGGCGGGACGTCGTCCACGACAAGTTGAGACAGGGCACCTTCACCGACATGGGCTCGACTGGCACAGTCGTTCACATGGCGGGGGAGGAGCTCAGGATCTACGCGGCGTACAGACATCCCGGGAACAGTTTTGACCTTGGTGATGTCCACAACGTGCTGAGGAGCGGCGGCCAGGTGTTGTTGGTCGGCCACCTGAACTCCAAGCATCTAGCTTGGGGATCGGCCGTCACGAACAATGCTAGCTTCAGGCTGCAGGAGGATCCGGAAGAGCGCGGCTACACGGTGCAAGGACCACCGTGTCCCACAAACGTGACTACGGATCCCATGAGCACCCAACACTTATCCGTCCTCGTCACACCTGATTCCGGAGCAATCCTTAGGGAAGGAGTGCGGATCGGCGAGAGGACCGACTTGGCCGTCTATCAGGATAGCCTTGTTGACTTCACCATCGCCGGGCGGCTGTCCACCCCGGACGAGGTGGAGGCCGCCGCTCACCGTTTCACGGAAAAAATACCGTTGTACCGGTGACAGTGCGCCGGCGGGGTGAGTTCCCCCCGAACCTACCGGTGGACCTGCAGAGGAAGCGTCAGGTGAGTATACTCTGGGCCCGCACCCCCTGTCCGAGAATTAAGGCACAACTAAACGAGCTGGCCGAGGAACTGTCTGCGAAGGTGAGGGAGCGTCGTGTAGCAGGCTGGGAGAGTACAGTTTTCTTTGCCGGCGAAAACGACACCAACCTGCACGCCATAAACAGACATCTCACGAGGCCAAAAACCACCATCACTCCACTCCTAGACACCACAGGCGCGAAACCCTATGGAGCGCAGGCATGCGCCGAAATGCTCGCATCACATCTATACACACAGTTCTCACCACACCCAGCGGCGCCGTTGTCCGCAGAGAACCACGAACAGGTGGAGTGCCAAATTCGAGAGCTCCTTCAGAGGCCGACTCCGCCACTCAGCGGGACGTATTTCATCTCCCCGTCTTAGCTTCGGAAAGTCGCACTTCGCCTCTCAAGGCGCAAAGCTTCAGGTCCCCAATGATATCCCCCCCCACAGCGCTGGTGATGATGCCTATGCGATCAGCTGTGGCTCTCACACAGAAATGGCATTCTCCGGGTGGCACACTTTCCAGAGACCTCGAAAGAGGGGAGTGTCATCGTTCTGCCGAAGTCGGGCAAGCCCCGAAGCCTGCCCGAAAACTACCGGCTGATAACGCTGCTGTCCCACATCGCCAAGTTGTTCGAGAGGCTTCTGCTTCGGAGACTGAAGCTTTACATTCCCATAAGGGATGAAGAGTTCGGCTTCCGGCCGGCTTGTCTTTAAGGAATTGTAAATATATTTTTATTTTAATTAATTTCGGAGACAGCTTTTAAATTTTTTTTATCTATGCTATTATTATAAAGAGGAAACATTTGATTGTTTGTTTGCTTGTTATAACTGAATAGACTCTGAAAGTACTGGAACGATTTGAAAAATTCGGTTATCAATAAAATCCTACATAAACATAGGCTATATAATATTTTCTAAAACTTTTTAATCATTATGTAGCGTCGACGGTGTAACCAAAGCTGTGAAAAAAAAATCAAATTAAATCTTTGTTTTGCTGCAGAAATCATTGGGAGCTAACAGTCCGAAAGACGTTTTTCCGACATAAATTTACTATGTTTTCATTACCATAACAATGAAACACAATTACCATGAATTTATTATATTTTTGTAAATCAATTTTTTAACATATTTATTGAAATATAAATGTAGCCCTCAAGAATATATAAATACATAAAATTTATTTATTTGTGCGAGTAATGATACCATACATAGTAATATAGAGAAAAAAAAATACAATTAAAATTGAAAAGAAAGCTTCACAATGAAAATGAACAATTCATTCTAGGCAGCAGTATACCCCACAAAAAGGTACGATCTCAGTTTAAGTTAGGAGCAAACCTATCACTGATTGTCAGGCCAACCATATAGATCTCTTCTTTCTCGTTCCAGCATCGAACAAAAATACAAATACAAAGCCGTAGACACAAATTAGCAATGACTATATTATACATAATATACAACATAAATACAACATATATTCACACTACATACAGGACCTATTACGAGTCAAATACATAATATTTCAAAATATTGAATACAATGTGAGTACGTACAAAACGTGTGTACATAACACACGTACAGGCGAATAAATATAAGTAAATAATTAAGGGCTTTCTAATTTTAAACTAATTAATAAAAAAACAAATAAGCTGCATTGATGTTATTCAAAAGTTAAGTTCAGTTTGAATACGTAATAAATTTTTTTGGGAGATTTTTACAACATTTAGTTGCTGCATATTTCAAACAACCCCTAAATGCTGCTGTACAGTGTATGGGCATGCACAATGTACAAAGAGTGGCTCTTGTGCGATATGTGTTGTTCGTATCTCTTGTCCAATCCAGCTTCTTATATAGGTATATGGCCATACCATGTTTAATAATGTCAATTAACATGGTCGCAGGATGTAGCTGTGTACGATTCTCCATTGTTAGTATGGACGCCCGGTTTATAAAACGAGTGACGTGATCACGCCGCGGTATTTTAAAGCAGTAAAGTGCACACGAATTTTGGATATTCTGGATTGATCTTTTAGTACGCTCAAGAAGTCACGGACCTATCACAACATCTATGTAAATAAATTCCGAAAGCACGAGAGCTTCACAAAGCTTTACACGAAGATCCTCACTTAACGAGTTCCTTTGCCTATATAGAACCTTTAAATGTTAGAGATACGTACGGTGTTTGCCACGTGCTTTTCGAACCGCAAATTTTCATCCATCAGCAGACCTAAGTGAGGAGCTTCTCTGATACCGCATCAGTCTGGAAGCCATAAGTAACAGTAAATGGTTCGACACTTTTAAGTTTATTAACCTGTTTTTGGTACCGCACACCATATGTTTCGTTTTAGAATGATTTAAAAACAAGGAATTCTATTTAGCCCAGCCGAGTATTCGATCAAGATTATAATATATAGATACTATTAATACGCAGTATCAAGAATAGAAATGTGTGCTTGGAATGTTTTAGTCAGCTGTTTGAATAAAGGGGAAAACGAGAAGGCGCAGTTGGGGACTATCGTGTTGCGACGCCCTCATATATACGTTTAATTATATTTATAATTTTAGCTAACCCAAGAGATCTACTGCCCCAATGTTAGGAGCACGTATCTGCGTGTACCATGTTCCACCCAATGGAAATTTTGGAGTCTCAAACCATCGCCTTGATCAAGTATGCTGTAAGCGAGTGTTGTCCTCTTAACATGCCAGTGCGATTTGGCAAGAATTTAACAATGGAACTACAATATTATCGTCTATATCATTCTAGAATTTCAATTTCGTAATGAAATCAATTTAAATAAAATAAGAAAAGAAATTGGCAGACATCAATAACTAAAACAATTGTAGCTTTGTAGTTATTATTACTTATTTGACTTTAAATTCCCGGGAAATTTTGCACAAATATAACAAAAGCGCACGTAAAACCTTGAACGATTGAAATACATAACGTGACAGTTTCACAAAAAATAGTAAAAAAGACCCCACTTCATCATGTATATACGTAATATTCATAAGTTATTATGATAGTTAACTGTTGCGCATATGCCGACGTATAAAACTTAACTTCAGAATCTTCAATAAATTTAAATAGGTATAGTTTTAATATTTTATAGGCCTGCTATATTGTCCTAATTTATGTGCCGTACATTTCTAAGTCTAATTAATAATTTAGGCAGCCACTGAACGTCATTAATGTGTAACAGTGTATGTAACATTAATTTACTCAATAAATGCCTTCTATTCTATTCTAACATTTTTGTCAATAGTTAGGTGGCTAAAATTTTTATTTGTTAAAGCTCCGACTTCAAATAATAAAAACAAAAGAGAGTAAAGTTGAAAGTAATTATCTGTTTCTGTAGTTTAGACGAGACCCCGAGCATCTAAGCTATAGGCGTGTCCATTCCTCTATTTAACGATTCCACGATACTTCCAATAAATATTCATTACGTGGTGCTGTTTATTTATGAACTCCTAGCTATCTCTCAATAAACTGCCGACTGGGAGAAATTAGTGTCGATTCTTTCTATAATACTTATAGGCCTTTAAGATTAAATCATGGATTAGCCTATAAGTCTGGGAGTCAAATACGAACATTACGATGCATATACGAGCTTTTGTTGTATAATTGTGCTTCTGCAAGTTCTTTTTCGGGTCAACGACCAATCCGAGCCCTTAAATGACTACCGAAGCCCATAGGCATCCGCATAATTAATTGTCATGCAGATAATCTGCTCCTTCTTTTCTCCTCCTCTCACTCTCTCTCTCACAAACCGCACGAAACGCAACAACATAGTTGTCCCTTTAAGCCGGTACCATGTGAGTGAGAGATACCTCGCCGGTCGTGTCTGCTCAATTTGGCTGCAATGCAGCATGACTCAACTTCTTATTAGGTGCATGTCCATAAATTGGTGCATCTAGTTGTGTACTACGTATTATTCAATTTCAATTAAAACTACCTAAATTTTAATTTACCAAGACACACTAAGAAAATAAGTTATATTCAAGGATATGATTATTTTGATATTAATTGAATTCTATTCTATGTTATACTACTACTTTATCAAATACTTTACTCGTACTTTATCAAATAATAATAATAATAAATTAATGAAAGCACTAAAGTATCAATATGAACTTAGCACTTATAAAGTACCAAATTAAAAACACAAATCTTTATTTTTCTTATTTATTATACGTGCTGGTGTAACCGGTACCTACGAACGCATTTGGCTAATGTCTATGTCTCGCCGTAATATGTGTACATACGAGAAAATGGAAACGATAAAAGCCCATCCCACAAAAACATATTAAATGTTGCCAATACACTATGTCGTAAGCCACGATATTACACAAGAATCATAAGAAAAGTAATAAACATTGTATTATGTTTTTTCCATGTGACGAAGGTAAAACGACCAAGTCACGAATTTTGGCTACGTACAGAATTTGAAAAATTAGGACTTTTTTATGTAGCAAGCGATTATAATTGATTTAATTAATCCATTAAAATTAATATTATATTTGTTCGGATTTAAGATAATTGAAAGCTACGATGACAATAATTCTATATGGACAGCGTAGACGCTAGACAAATATGACGCTCTTGGGGAGGCTCTAATAGTCGAAGTGGCCCGTTTTGTGGTGAAGTCCGGTCCCATATAGGGTCGGCCAGTCGCTGGGTTGTCCTGTCCGCTGATAGATCTGGGATACCCCATCACAGCGGCCGAGGGCAGTCCCCGTAGTTTTTAGTGGGTAGTGGCTCGCTCCTAGCGCCGAGACCGACACAAACTTCTGTTTCACCGTGGGTCGGTTGGTTAGTGCATAAAAGCATTTACATCATTAGTAATCGGACGCCAGCGTGGCTAATACTCCTTAGACTTTATAATATACCTTCACAGGAGACCGCGTGTAAAACTGAAAATTTATCTAACAATAGGCTTAACTAGGTATTGTTGTCGTTTATGGCTTAATGTTATGGTAATATAATAATTCAAATTTAGATGTAAATTGTAAATTATTCGAATTTTGAATTAGAATTCTGATCAAATTTTACTTGAATTGAATTATATTGACTTCATACATTTTTTAATTGTCTAATATCTATTTACGGCTAGTCTAAATACAAATCTATATTTAATATTATAAAACTATAGCGTTTGTTGGTATGAACGTCTCAAGAAATACTGTTCCTATTTGAAATATTGATTCAGTACCAGGTAGCCCATTTGAGTCAAAGGAATTGTGATTCTACAATTAAAAGTATCTGAGGTAGACTCTAGCTCAGGAGCTTTAAGACCCGGGGGTATTAGAGGAGTGTAATCTCGAGACCTTGCCACAATTTATAACAAAAGGAATATAATTTAAAAAAAAATTGTATCTGTGGGCAAACTACTAGATTCAGCTGCGTACCTCTATGAAAAATTATATCTTCCGCCATAGTACTATTTCGCAAAAAGATCCGCTTCAAACAGTTCAAATACCATCATACTCCACACTAATGCGCTGCGTTTGCAGTTTATGTCTATTAAGTACAACAATAATATGAAAAAACGACCGTTAAATGATATATGCTTGTATTTAAAATAAATGATACTTTACTATCCGTGGTGCTACAGCTATGAGTATTGGAGCTATTATGCATTGTTGACTGGTCGACGGCTACTCAGTCTCTGGTTCTACGTAAATAACAACGACACCCTCGCGTCTATGAGTGCCTATACAGATCCCATGTCCGTAATGACGAAATTAATCGATGCATTGAGCGCACCGAAATGGCGAACGATTACGTGCTTCATCGAATTCCGATGCAGATACCGTATTATTTATTGATATTATGCCTACCATGCCAATTGGCAGGGTTCACGCTCCACCGCTCATGCAGGCATACCTTTTTGTGGCTTCGCTTTGACATGTGGTCCGATACAAGTGGTCTCCGCGAAAACGCGAGTACTAGATGTAGAAGGCCGTACACATTCCCTGCTGGATATTCTATCGACCTCTCATCCGGTCAGCTAACTAGTTGCCGTCGATGCTCCTCCAGGATCGTTGGTCCATTGCCTGGTACAGAGTACTGTGCCCGTTAGAAGCAAATCACGGTCACATATTGGAAGCTGTCGTCGTATCTGGCACGATAGGTCTGGAGATTGGGATGGGGTGCGTCTATTCATTTATTTCATCCTACCCATATAGGCAAATCTGCTTCTCGTTGGACAATGCCCATGTCAATTCAATGTTCTCTGCGCCGCGATGCAAGCCGCAGGCTTGGTTTGGTCGCTCCTGGCGGTCGGCACTATGCAGTAGGCAGGAGTGCTATCCGGCCTGGCAAATGTGGAAACTACTCAGGATAAAAATACCAGCTTAAAAAAGTATAATTTTGCTTACAGTCCCTCAATAGTGCTATCGCCAAAGCAGTGTCGGAGCACATAGGTAAAACTGGTGACTTAAGGCTACCCTAGGAAACTTTGGTATGTCATCCTTAGCATCTCAGCGAATGTTTGACTATGTTCGTTGGAAATGATGCTAAAGAGGAAGCAGATTTTCTGGGCTGTCTCTTTGTATCCAGCTAAACTCTGAATGACCAAGAAACTCCACAGCTTACAATCTCGCGTTGTGGTTACTCTGCGTTGCATATAAAGATCCGAAATCGTTCATTGTGGAAGGATTTCCCTTCCCTGTGCCACAAGTCAAGGGGCCCGATGAAATCGTACTGCAGAGATGTGCTTCCTGAGTTGACATCTGTCTTAATGCATCTTTTCCTGTACACATGTTCTGTTGCTACTGTCCCAGAGAATTAGAAGATCGGTCTGGTGCATCTGGTGATTTTGGTGAATCTAGTCCAATTTAACCCCAAGAAGACCACAACTTTGCGCGGTTACTGCTAAAACCCTTTCTCTTATTTCCACGTTTTCAGAACACTTCCCTAATGGTGTCAGCTAGAACCGGAGTACTTGGTGTCGAAGTCTCGAGTACCGTTCAGTTCCACGATCACTAGGAAGTAAAGTCTAAATCAGCTTCCCAGAAGCTAGGAGTGCTCTATAGGGCGAAGCATCACTTCACACCAGCTCACCGTTTACAACTTTATAGAGCGCAGATCTGATCGCACATGGGATACTGCTCTCACCTCCGTATCGAATCGTCGACAGCCAGGATTTTTCCAACCAGCTTCATACTCTTGCCTAGCGTAGAGATTGACTGTGGATAATCTACCGCAATTTTCACGGGGAGTATTACAAGGAATTGTTCAGACTAATACCTGCAGCTGAATTTCATTACAAAAATTCGCATCAAATTTCATAATTCACCGGCACCATCTCGATGTAACAAAGTCCTCTATTTTGCGATTCAAGAGCATTTTTTCCCACCCACAATTTCTTTATGGAATCGGCTACGTCCGTATTCCATGACGAAATTAGGGATCTTCAAGAAAAGAGCCAATTAATCTCTGCGAGTCCGCTGGTATTGCGGATGTCTATGGGTATTGGTGATCACTTACTTGTAAGTGACCCAAAAGCTCGTTTGCCTCCTATGATATTAGAAAAGGATGCAACAAAATAGCGGAATTATACCTTTTAATATCTATTTTACATATTTTAACATTCCTCTTCAAGAAAAGATCTCTATCATTTATAACAAGCACTTGAAATTTTTTCGGATCTTTCAGTCACTCTTTGTAAACATTGCGATGGCAAAGGAGTGAGCATCGCAGCATTTTAACGGAATGGAACTCGATGCTTTACTCAAGGGAGTGCCGACAATAGACGCGGAGTGTCTAGGATACAAAGGATACGAAATGTTTGAGGAATGTACAAAATCTGATTTAGAATTTTAACAGAAATGCAAGAACTTAAATTTTAAATTTATTTGAATTTGGAATTTTAAACCAAACCCTACTTTATTGCAATGAAAGTTGCTAGTTTCAGTTCATTTTAATACTTTATTTTGAGTTCACTGAGACACTAATTTAAAATGTCATAGGTAATAATGATCTGTGGACAATAGCCCTGTGCTATGTCCCAAACATGATGCAAGCTAAGACTTGGCGTGACAAGCCGTGGTGGTGGGGCCCAGTAGCCAAGGGTGCACCCTGCTACCTTGGGCAAATTCCACAGAACCAAAGGGCGCTGCTTTTTCTGTCCTTATTATAAAAATAGGGGAGTAAAGAGCAGAAGGATGAACTTTTGTGCACGGAGGCAGGTAGGGAACCACACCCCTATCCCGAAGTCGGTGAAGTTGTCCTGTAGTGTAGTGGGTATTCGGCACCATAATATATCGCGAGCCGCATAAATGACCGGACCAGGACCGGTAATGACTCGCAAACTTCAGTGCGTTTTACTGTGTCATGAAAAAAAAAATGCTGTGGTGGTCTAAGTTCCTTAAAGACTTGTCTTAGGTCTTAAGTATATATTTTCTTGTACCTAACAAAAAAACATATACCTTTATAAATAAGAATATAACAAATACATTAGTAAAATTTGTTCGGTGAGGTAACTGACCGTCGATATTATTAATTTTGGAAAATGTATATTAATTAACTTCCTAGGTGTATTGAAGATTACAATGATAATAATTTAATATTAATAAATTAAATAAGAGGCAAAGTGTTAATTCACAAGTTTCGATAGCCAAAAGCCCGCATAAGCATAAAACGCTAACACCTATGCTAATATGTAAGCACTAAAAATATCAATTTGAACTTAGCATTAATAAATACCCATGGTCTAGAGTCTAGACGGGATTCGAACTCGTTATTTCTTGTTTAACGGTCTCGGCATACCCATTATCATAGCCATATCATCAGTTGTCGAAAGTAAGTAACTAAAATATGAAGCACTAGCGGTGCCTCACCCCCCGCAACGTTGTTAACAACACACTGGCGCAACAGTCCAACTAAAAACAACACTTCTAAAAACATACGTCCGTAGAGTGTTTTAAATTTTAAGTCACAAGAATCAGAAAATTGAAAACTGACTTGAATGAGCGAAGTCGAATCGTATATCCACATATTATTTTCCATCTTTTTGCGCATTGACATTTGTAAGGGACTCTGCTAGATAGTAAGCTACGATTGTCCGCTCAACGGAACGTGTCTCCGTTTAACTAAATTATATCTGTCATCCCCTTGGTTAGCATAAATCCCAGTGGGTTTATAATTTCCTCAACGACAAGCTCATGGCAACGCCTGTTATTATATAGAGATGTAATAGGGTTGTCCCTGAGAGTAAGTAATATGCTCACTTGAGTTGAACCTGAGTAAAGTTTAATATCATCATCTGCAGCTACCCTTACGATAGAACATAACATGTTTTTTTATTATACTTATACAATAGCATTTACTGACAGACTGGTTCATTTATTTTTATTCAATTAAAGCATACATGTTATAGACACATTACTAATGAAGGAATTTTGGATTTTCCACCCATAAGGTAGTGAAATAAACGTTGAACGTTTTGGTAACAAATTCATTTATTTAAATTCCACTCCTAAAGTACCCGAGAAGCACGAGAGAAACCTCCGGATAGTGCCAGTGTGGTACACGAGTTATTTAAAAAACGTATTAAGAAGAAACGCCTTCCTGGATTGTGTAGTTGCTAACACATGTGTTTTTTTTTTCAGTCTCATATGTTTATGAAGAGATTAGCAAAATATTTTACGAAAGGATTAAAGCTAACACAACGAATGTACAACACTTTGTTGTTTTTGCTTGGTTAGATAGCTTTGCTTTCAATTCTGTTTGTATAATTATTTGGAAGTGCTCTACAATATTACATAATTAATTTAAAAGTAGGTCGTCACCGAGTAAAATTAATCCTGATGGCGTAATTTACATTTCATTTGCAAATACAGACGTACGACAACATTTTAACATAATTTGAAAGTGGGAGACAAAAATTGTTAAAACTTCAAGATTGGATTCAAATAAGTACTTTACAAAAATAAGAAATTGGGCGCTAAGGGGCCGTTTAATAGTTGGTAATTATCAACATATCACAGTTGTGGACATTGGGACAACGAGGTCGGGACAGTAATTTAGTATTCTGACGCGATATTCGACACCTGTATTCCGCAGCTGGTGTAAGTCCTGAGAACACTTATACCATACAACACGCATGCCATACAGAGAGTGCATTAGAAGATAAAGAGCGATAAAGTGCATTAGAAGATAAGAGAGATTACATTACACTACAATACACTACTATCACATCATTCATCACTATCACATCACATGTGATGCGATGTGATGAGCGGGAGGTACCGCCCTGATCATGCCTACCCAATCCCGCAGCAATGCATGGCTAACATTACTTTCCACTTGTCTTCTGCGTCCTACGTTCTAGTTGGAGAGCTGATAATGATGCTGTTCAGTGAAATATAAACAAATTTTAATGGAATTGGTGTCGTGCTGTAATTAATATATTGTTCGCCCTCTTCCATTCGCTGATCAAATTTTTCCCTGAGTTGAAGGAGCGAAAATTGAATTATGTAAGGCAACACCTATTATCTTAATTTACCTTACACCTATAATTTAAAAAAATTAAAGTTACGTCTTTGAAGGTGACTGATTGTGAGTCGAGGGTTTTATTTTTGACGCTCAATAGTCGATCGATTATTTTTATACGTATTTTTAATATTATTTTAATTCAATTATTAATATTATTATTATACGCATGTTATCATAATGTTAGTCGTACACTCCTGACAGAGAGGTCGTGACCATAGATGTTCTGATTTATATATTATATTAATTATATAAATTAATAGCATATACAGATGCGTTTTTACCCTGTATTCCCCTTGGGGCTAGCCGTAGCTGCCATGGACCATAACACTAGAGAACCTGATGAAGGTGATGGTATGGGGTTTTGAGAGTATTCGGTTTATCCGCGAATTCCACACACCCATCAGTTCCGGCCTAGTACCAGCGGTACCATCACTCTATGAGGTCCTATTACGTGATCGCTAGGTCACGGTCTTGCCAATTCGGTTGCAATAGATATTCTATACAGCACGGCTCTTGCTCTACCTGAAGTGATTTTTAATTAAATATTTTAAACAAAGGAATTATAATAGACGGTCTAGATTAGTGTGGTGTTGAAAATGCATTATATTTTGTAATGAATCGGTCAAGATACAGAATTCATATTTAGGTTTAGTTCATATAATTCCTGTACCACGTTTATTATAAATTATATTATTAATTACGAACTAGCCTCAAGTTCGTTTCTCAAGCTGGCACAAAGATAAAGTTCAGATGTAATACACTACGGACACACACACACACACACACACACACATAAATAAAGTATATGTTATGTATTTCCATTTACAGATGAAATGTTTACAAAAACTCAATTTCCACTCCTATTTGTACAGAAAAACTATCAAAATATTATACTGTAGGCATAACTTGTAACATCGCGGGTGCGAGTCCCGCCAAAGTCGTGGATAAGTGTGTATATATGTCACAAGTTCAGAGATATTGTTACGTACTATATGTATTATATGTACTTCTGTACTGTTTTAAAATAATTCATATCCCTGAAATTAAAAATATATATGTTTTAAATATTGTACATTCAGCACGTTGTCTGGCACTTATAAATTAAGTCCTTGCGGTACTTAGCACGATGCTAGGCTAACGGTGTGACTCGCTTTCCCTTGGCTCTATTGGTGGTAGAATAGGAACTCCGTGGTGTAGTGGGCATTATCTACTATTTTAGGGTTCCAGAGTCCCCCATAACCTCCATGATCTGCTCCACCTATAAATGCGTAGATGTCACAAGTTCAGAGATATTGTTACGAGTATTACTATTACAATCATTAGATCATCAAGATGTACCGAAATACACGTATAGAAATATCCATATTCAACTAAATCTGCCATTTTAAACATGCGCGCGTTCGAAATGACAGTCAACAAAAACGTTTATTATGTAGCGGTAATATGAGGAGAAACGATATTACGACTATAAAGGACGGAAAATCAATATGAGGCTTGGAGTATTCAAATTTTTTACCCAAACATAAAAGTGCAACTTGTTTTAAAATATGTTTGCTGTCTTTGTTTTAAGCGTGGGAAAGTGTGAAGTGAATTTTCAGAAATATTTATTTTTACTTTTATATATAAGAGATTATTACCTTTATGTAAAAACTAGTTGGTAGGTATTAGACCGTTGAAGCAACTGTTTACACTCAACAATATAATCTTCTCGCCGCCTTATCTCTTTGTCTAATCGTATTCAATTGCAGTTCCGTGCATTGAAATTAGTGGTCTATTGAGGCCGCAGCGACAGTAGTTTGAGATACATTTGATTATGAAACTATCTCCATCATTCCTTGATATGTTTACTGCGTGAAGTACAACAAAATTAAGCACATATCGAGACTCGTATGGCCACGCGCGGCTAACGATAAGCGTAAGCCGCTAATGGATGCCGCATACCACGGAAACAGTCGTTTTTCGGGTACTGAAGTAAAGTGACAAAAAATGGAACCCTTATAATTTATTCACGTCCGTCTCGGTTGTCATCACCAAAAAAGATGTGTAAAATTAAGTACTTTGTGAGATAACGCTTCTTATGTGGAAAAATAGTTTATAAGTTAGTGGAGCACCACTCCTCTGACTTTTAAACTATTGAGAAGAAAAAAAAAATGGAATTCAATAAAAGCTTCAAACGATTATTGGTTTAAGCAAAATCATTGTGGTTGTAGTATAAGAGATATGCTATTTTTTGTTTTGTTGCTACGGAGCCCTTCATAAGCGAGTCCGATTCGCTCTTGGCCGGTTTATTGCAATGTGAGTAGCCGGTGATCCATAGGCGGGGACGAAGGAAGGAGAGCTACGCGTATGCATGATAATAATGCGGATATTTATGGGATACGGCAGTCGTCCTAAGGCTCTGAATTCTCGTTTTAATATTATATAAAATAAAAGATGTTAGAAATTAGCACTGTGACAAAAGATACTTATCGTGTAAAACATCGTTGACAAGTGTATCTACCTAGATAATTCTTTCTTCAAATTTATTATTTACTCTTTTGCCTGCCTAGTCCATTGTTAAAGAGTCCCTATTGCCATGCATGCCTAACACATTTTTATCTTACCCCGTACCGGCTACCTCATGTTAGATTAAAACCAGTGTCTATGATGCCCTTACGACGTATCAGAACATAAATTGGTCTCGTATTACTAAGTTACAAAAATCCATTGCAAGTACAAGGCAAAAATAAGTCTTACCTTTTATTCGCAGAGTAATTTGTTTAACTTGAATTTCTTTTTATTATACTGGTGCATTTATATTTTTATTTTAGTCCTATCCAAAGATCGCTTACTAAATAATTTTCTTCGTTTGAGTTCGGATAATGTTATACATCAATCATGTTTTAAAGTTTAGAAGGAAATCAAGTATATAGTAGTTATAGCTTTGTTCGCATTGTGATTTAAGGGTCTGCCAAGTCACCGACAGTATCAAATTCGTAAGTAATGAATTGTTTCACGTTGTCATCATCACTATTACCTGGACGACGTCCACTGCTGGACATAGGCCTCCCCATAGAGCATCATAGAACATGGTCACCAACCACTTGTATCCAGCGATTCCCCTGCATTTCACGTTTTACAAGAATACTTCTAGCAGGTATAAAGGTCATTTTCGCGCGAAAGAGTTAAACTGTAATTATGTAATTGCTTTTTAACTAGGTAATTTCATGTTAGCCTTTTCAGAGCGACAAATGTTAAATTTTTCAAGAAGATAATTACAAAATTTCCCGCTGACAAATGTGGCTGTTTTTATCGCTGTAGGGAAAGTGTGAATACTGTTCACTTTTAAACCAAGTATTATTTACTTAGTTCTGTTGTTAGAAATTGTACCTGCATTCCCTACAGGGAATATGCACTACAGTGCAGGTACAATTTCTAGTGATCGTCGTATCTCATCGTCAACTGTTTGCGTGGCTGTCTTTCATCAACAATATAACATGAGAACTATAATAACATAAAAACATATGAAATAAGTAATTAAATAAACAAACCTGTGAACAATCTTTGACTATTTAAATTTTTACTATTATATATAATTACTTATTTGTATAAAAATTATGAAGTAATTAAAAATATGACTAATTGTACAAAATATAAAAAATATTTTAGGAATACCAATCATTAGTATATTATTTCAGTTACCTATTTACCATGGCAAATCGCGGAAGGATTTTTTTTTATAGAATAGCGGGGCAAACAAGAAATTGGAGCCTTTTTGTGAACACCGACGACCATGAACATCCGCATAATTACTATTTGTTACATATAATTCACGGTGCATTATCCTCCTATCGTTCTCCTCTCCAGTGGTCTACCGGCTACTCACAAGCGCCACAAAACGCGACAGCGAAACAGACAGTTTACTTCTTCATAATATGCGCGAGAGGTACGTCTCTGGTCGTGGATGTCCACTTCCGGTACAATTGCCGTACAATGTAGCATGGTACTACCTCTTACTAGTACAATTTACACACAATGTTAAACTCCTCAAGTAAAATTACATAATCCAATTGAAGTAGCGCGTGTCTACCTTCATTTAACATTAATCAATTTAACCTTGGTTATACCTTCTATAAAAGGTTGTTATTGCTAATTTGCCCTCCTACTATACTTGGCCTGGCCATAAATGCTGTTACAATAAAAAATAAAAATATTACACTTGTATTTAAAATCTGTACTTTTTATATTATTGTGCATAGTGCTTTTCTTTCTTCATTATGGAGCCAAAATATTTATATTATTGGGTGATTTAGAGAACATAATCGGTATGATTGCAATACACAAAGCAGGCGTGACGCAAAATGTCATTTTAGAACTCTCCATACACTTGGTATTAGTCAAATGTTTGTATACGAGACTACATTAATACCTACACATAATAAGGTGCAATAAGACTTCCTCTGTTTGTGACAGAGAAAGTCTGAGCCATCTACGTAGTGTTCGTACGAGTAAGGTGGTAAAGCAGTAAGCAAAAGACTTCTAAGGAATCCTGTCCGAAAGCCCTTAAAGATTTTACCTCTGGAAACGAAGTACTTAGAACCATGTCGCGTATTTTAAGAGATGACTTAGGACTTTCAGCCTAAAGGTGGTACACTAGTCAATTCTTGAAGAACAAATAGAAGATGAATAGGGTGCAAAATCGAAACAACTACGCAACGGGTGGTCATAGAAAAATTTTGTTTTCGGATGAGATTTTTTTACAATTGAGCAACATTTTAACAAACAAAATGACCGTATTTAAGCTCAATGTTCTACGGGAGCTGCCCAATTAGTTGGCAGAGTGTAACGTGGGCAATATCCGACTTCAGTGACGGTTTGGTGGCGGTGTTAGCTATGAAAGAATAACTGAGCCATCTTTTTGTGAAAAAGGTATCGAAACATCGGCACAAATGTATCAAGATACCATTATGGAGAAGGTAGTTGAGCCCCTTAATAACACCATGTTTAATAACCAAGTACTTCGAGTCCTTACCTACTGGTCCTTCCAGCAAGACTCTGCGTCCGGTCATAAAGCTAGGTCCAATCAGTCTTGGTTAAACCGAACATCTCGGACTTCAACAAAGCTGAAGACTACCGTCGTCTAGTCCCAATCTTAATCATTTGTAGGGAGCAGCTTGCTCTAAGCACCATGATAAGGTATTGTAGCCAGTGGATGTCTCCACTGCCTACAATACAGTTCCCTAAACGTTAGGACCAGTTATCAATAGAAGGACGTACTCCTTCCATGGGAAAATGCGTCACTGCTAATCGTATGACCGTACGATGTTTAACGATGTTTTTTTAAAATTGCAAATAACATTTATTACCTTTACAGTGTGTTAGTTTAATGCTAAAATTAAAATTAAAGCATATTCGAAGGACAACATAAGACATTAATTTTTCCGTGGTACTATGTTTATGGCAAGACTAGATATATATTATAAAAGAATCTTTAATGGCTTTTTCTTTGATTTTGACTTTAACTTTAATCCAACTCCTAAGGAAGGTTAATAATACTTATAATAGTGCCACGCAGCGCCTTCGGCTCCAAAACTTATATATGAAAAAAGCCTTGGTTTTAATTTTTTCTTTCACTTAGACTTAGATTTTAACTTTGGTTTTGAATTCGGCTTTCATTTTAACTTTTACTTTTTCTTTGATTTTGACTTTAACTTTGATTCTTATTTTACTTTAATTTTAATTTTCGTTATGATTTTTATTTTTACTTTGATTTTTCTTTGATGTTGACATTTACTTTTACTTTGATTTTTACTTTGATTTTACCTTGATTATGGCTCTAACTTTAATTTTCCTTATTTTAAAAGTTTTGTTAATTTTGACTTTGATTTTTATTTCGATTTTGACTTTTATTTTGAGTTCGATTTTAACTTAGTTTTGCAGATCTTGTTTTATGTAGAGATGTAAGTGACGGGTATCTTTTTTTTGTATTATTTAATTATATCTCATTTATTAAGAAGCATATCTAAAGGTCGATTAAGCAACCCAGCTATGTCGCCCAGCTACGTTCAAAATATTTATTTTAAACATAGCTGAAGCCTTATTAAAATAAAGCCTCACTATCTAATGTTATAGGCAATGGACAATAAAGTGGAGACTAATTACGTGTTTGGGATCGGTATTTAAATAACAGACTAAGCTTAGCAGCTTTCGTATGTGTATGTGTTTTGTATGTGTTTTGTGTGTCGACTAATGGGTATCGATTCCAAGATACTTCTGATAAATATTCATTAGGATACGGTATACTTAGTAGCTCACAGCGATCCCGCAATTAACCTCCGACTGAGAGAAATTACTGTCAAATTACCCTATTCTATTTAAAGTGATGGATTTTACTTATCAATTACTTTCAGTCGATCGATAAACCTTTTAGCGCACGAGTATCCGTAAGTGCTTCTACGTGTAGTTATACTGAAAGAAATCATAAATTAACGAAGGCACAAAACCTTTAATCATGAACTTAGTAATAGAGTACAGAATTAAAATATATGTGTTGGACTACGGTAGTAAGTACATCTACAAACTTATTTAGATAATGACTGTCAATTGCCGTAATGTCATACGAGAAAATGGAAACGATAAAAGCTTATTATTACACATGCTCGTCTAATCTCGCGAGTGTGATGTATCTAATGCAATGAAACATTATCAGTTTATTATTATCAGTAACCGCGTCAATATATTTGAGGCAAATTTCACACAAAATTAGGAAACTTTTTAGGAGTTCATTGCGGCAGAATGGGACCGGCATGACCGGAGGGTCCTCTTTCTTATATGATATCGCAGTGAAGTTAAATCTACGGTGTCGCGTTTCATGTGGATTGTTAGTAACTTGTCGTACATTGGAGGTGAAAGGAGGGCAACGCATCATGTCGTGATATTCATGAGCGTCTTAAGTCGTAAATTGACTACTATTCCTCGTTTATCCCCGAGACTATAAAACAACATGCGTCCGCAATGTTTGGCAACTTTCTAAATTGCTTGTTGCTTACACCACAAATTGCTGCAAGGTAACCGGTGTGCGACTACAACTCACAATTGGACACTCAAACTTCACTGACCTTTGTCTTCTTCTCGGAGAAATATTCAATTGGCAGTGTTAAAGTGTCATTCCCCCGAGATACCTTTGCCACCTCCACAGAGGGGTTTTTACTCACAGGGTAAAAAAATAACCTCACTAACTTCGAAACAGCTCGTGTGGCGCATCAATTACCTGGTCAATTAACACACAAATTTGATCATTCGTTATATTGTTTTAGTTATATATAAAAATGTTAAAGTAGCCTTCTGAAATAGCTATCATTAATAGTATCAATTTTTTTTTGCGGATTCATATATTAAAACTGAATGTGCAATTCATATTAGGATACTGTAGAAACAGACTAAATTATTGATATATCTTAGATAGCTTATACGAAGTTGAGTGGAGACAGAGTAAATTGTTACACACACATATTTTATCTCCAACTTTAGCTCTTTGTTCTCTCTAGCCTCTTCTCTCATAGTCTCAGGAATTGCTCCCGGGCCGCTTTCTTTAAAATCTGCAACTTTTCAAATGTTCTGTAGCTTATAATATAGATATAGAATAACTTTTCTAGATTTGACAGCCAATTTAATTACGGTTTAATTTGCGAGTGTCTCATTGGGTTAATCAGGTTAATGGTGACGATACATTGCATCACATCCAGCTATGTGTCTCTATCGTGACGTACTTTCATGGAGTTTCATTGAGTTTTAAATCAAAATGCTGTGAAACATTTGTAAAGAAAGTTTTACTGCACAAAAACATGCCAATACACTGATAGTGGTAGAACATTATACTTAACGACTCCGACCCAATTACTGCAAACGAATAAGAGATTAAAGCGGTGATATGATTTCAAACTCAACCGCCTTTGTTCACTCTGTAAGTACTCACTTAGTACACACGTCAACTCCTCAACGTACAGTGGAGAGAAACATTGCATGCAAATTGCATTAGTAGCACTCATTATGCATACAAAATATTTGGAACATTATAATGAATTTTAATAATTTTTTAGTGATACTAGCGTCCGCTCCAGCTCTGCCTCGTCAATATTAGGGGCCAAGTTTCATGGCAATCGATCTATACGGGTATAATTTTTTTTATGTAAATCGGTTCAGTAGATTTTGAGAAAACTGTTCACATACAAACAGTCCGAGATGTCTTTACAAAAAAGGAGCATGTATCGCCATCAAACGTTAAAGTTTGGCGAAGATAGTTAGGCTGCGTAAGTAATTATGAAATAAATTAACAATAATGACAAAACTTTTGGTGACTTTCTTTGTCTTATGCAGGTATAGGATAGACAAATACAGCGTTCTTGCAAAGTGACTGACTGAAGTACGTCTTCGCACTGTTCCCGTTGCCGGGTCGAGGGGAGTCCAGACCGGAGCTTTGCTCCCTACTGGAAATGCGTTGTTCAAGCCTCATCAATACGAGGCTGTGGTTAATGCGAGGTCATGTTGACCTCTGAATGCGTAAGCACATATGTTTATGTGCCTGGGCTGTTGGTATCTTTGTACGATCGGCGTCTGTCTATTTGTCGGGGCACTCTCACAGGTCCCAGGGCGAACTGGGAACCGTGTATGGATGATCCAATCCTGTGATGGCCCTATGGACAGGCACCGAATCGCGCGCTGCATTTATGATACGGTGTATTGGTGGAAAAGTAAAAGTCAAAAGTCAGACGCAACAAACAGAAGAAAAATACAAGAGAGAGACACGAGAAAAGAAAAGAAGGGCCCTGGCCGTGAAGTTGGTGTTTTTTTTCTAGCCTGTGTGGGAGGTACACGGAAACTGGTTATCCGTCCCCCTTCCCCGGCAGGCTATATTTGTCCGGGGGGCGGGCGTGCCAGGGCGCGAACAGGTTGCTCGACATCCTGCCGACAAAGTCATCAAGGGGCTCGACGCGCAGGTCCCTGAGTATAGTTTGGTTCCTCACGAACCTTGGAGCTGATTGTGAACGACTATCTAATGATGTCTAATTATTAGAACTAGAATTTTATGTTAAATATTAATATTCGAAAGGTAATTTGTGGGATGAAATGTGATTTGATTAAATTAATCGAGCTGTTATCAGAATAAATTTATAGTTTCGATGCTCAGTCCGTATATCAAATATGGAAATATTCAGTGCGAGTGTAGGAGGTAGAACAGGGAGAACGTACCACATGTGTCATAAGCGGTCAGATTTTCATTAAACATGAGCTAAAATAATCGTTTCTTAGAGTAAGTATATTTGGATATTACTAAAAGATCCCAAAATACTACAAAGGCTGAAATGAGCCCACAAGCAAAATGTCACAAATAGCCTCAAATAATATTTCACTGAAATTATTCATTCAAACGAGTTTCTCCGAGGTTTTGAAAAGTTTTACAAATCCAATATTTTACAAATGTTTTAATTACCGTTCTTATGAAATTAATAAAGGAACTTAGCGGAAATTCTGTAATCATAACAATCTATTTCATTTCCACTTTTTGATTTGCATTACATTTATAAAAAAAATAGACTGGTACTATGAAATGACTTTGGAGTGTGTGTGTTTTCTGTGAGTCTATAAATCAAATTAGAGAGGAGAAAAAGAGGCCAACGCACCTGTATGATAATAATGTGGATGTTTATGGGCATCAGTAGTTATTAAAAGGCTCCAATACTTGTTACATAATATATAAGCTTTTTATTTTGTGATTCCATCAAGATTATCTATTAAATTTTATATACGTCAAATATTTTAATAAATTATTTAAAACTGGCTGATGCTTGTTTTCACTCGCATAACATAATAAAATTCCATATTATATAATTCACAGTAGTCTGTTCAGTCAGTCAGTCAATCACTCAGTAAGAAAAGAGTTTTATATGACAAATAGGTTAATTCTTAAAAAAATATATAAACTATATAGGAACCTCACAGTGGAATCCGTGACCTGTTCATGCGTGCTTGAGATTTTGCAAACAGTACTATTGTTTATACTACAGAGATTAATAGTGGTCCGGACCTGTTCTTGGTTATGGCACCAATTTCTATAGAGACTAATAAATAAAACAGTAAATTTGGCAACATTAAAGTAGCATTTTGGTCTGTTTGTAAGCATGTGTAGCACGAATTGTGATGTACCGGGTTCGAGTCCAGGATTGGCTCAAATAATTTCACAGGGGCTTTTCAATGTTTCAGAGAGTGTACATTTAGGCATTATAATATTTCCTGTGCAGTGGGAATATTTTTGTAAAGATTGCCACTGTAGCCGAAATCCAGTTAGGAGGACTTTGTTCTCTTTATTGTGGTATATAACTGTGTGAATACATACAATTTTATGCTATATTTTCTTATTCTCCTTCACAATACCGAATAGCCGACATTAACTAACGTCAGTTTTGACATGTTGATCGCCAAACATTACCCGTTGGGCGCCATTCATTACAGTTTTACCAGGAACGTTGTTTCATAGTAAGTATAGCCTGGGTCTAGTTTCTCTATAAAACGCTTAAGCACTTTAATAACAACTCTTAAGCAATAGAAATACGAACTATGCTAGTCATTTTGTCCGTAGTACACGCGGCGGAGTCATCAGTTGGTAAATTTATATTCTGTTATACACGCGATTTTTGTCTGACTATATCTAACCTATTTTGATCGAAGTGACTAACATTGTTCATTCATGAATGCCAAGAACCTCGATGTACTGATAGTTCAATATCAAAGCAAGCGAGGCTTCAACTTATTTAAATTGGTGTAAAACATTGCATCGTTTAATTTATGTCACGACTTTTAACTCGGAGCTATAGCTGGAGATAAAATATTCTCTTGGGTGTAATCCCAACTTACTCTGTCGGTCCCCTCACAATTTTGTATGCTTTTTATTTTTAGCTACACGATATTAATAGGAATTGCACATTTTGTTATAATAAATGACTTTGCAAGAAAAAAAAATACTATTTATGATAGCTATTCCTAAAGGCCACTTTAACATTTTACGTACAAGTAAAAATATATACCGAATAATAGATAAATTTATTTGTTAATTGACCAGTTAATCGACATACCTCACGAACTGTTCCAAAGTTTGTGAGGTTATTTCTTTATTATTTTGTGAGAAAAAATACTTATGTGGTGGTGGTGCCGTTACTATAGGGGCATGACGCCACACACACACAGCCGATAGCTTATTTTTCCAGGAAGACAAAAGTTAATGTAGTTTGAGTGTCCAAGTGTGAGTAGTACCCGCACACCGATTACGTAGCAGCAATTGGTGGTACGAGCACCTTAAGAAAGTTGACAAACAAAAGTTTGTGGACGCATCTTTTTTTACGCCATAGAGGGCCAAATGAGAAATAGAATCATTTTTAACGAGCACCGACGCCCAGGAGCGTCCGCATTATCACTTTACCGATGCGTTGATCTCCTTTCCTTCTCACTCACGATCCACACGAAACGCAAAATCGAAGATTTCACTTCATTGCGGTTTCGTGTGTAAGTGAGAGGTATCTCTCCGGTGCAGCGTGCCATCTCTTACTAAATACAGGTACTCATTTTGTATGAAAATAACTGCAAGTATAGTCACGAGGTAGGTGATAATGATAAACGGATAATGTTTCATCGCATTAGACACAGAGCTCGTGAGATTAGACGTGCACGTGTAATAATAAGCTTGTATAGTCTCCATTTTCTCATATGATGATATATTATGGCGAGCCACAGTCGTTGTCTAAATGAGTTTGTAGGTTAAAGACTACCGTACACCAGCAAGTCTTATGATTATTGATACAATAAGGAGCGGATTTTTTATAGAAAAGGGGGGCCAACGAGCAGTCGTAGGCTTTTGTTGACTACCGACGCCCATGGACATATAATTGCTACTCAGATTCGTGCGACGCCCTCCTATTAAGACTCGACGACCAAACATACAGTTAGCAGCTTAGTGTGTTGTTTAAATACCGAACTCTCACAGACAATTAGCTTCCATTTTATCATCTATTGCCTGTATAATTCGTTAGTGAGGATTTATTAAATAAAGATTTTAAACATAGCTGAGAGACTTAGTTGGATTGCTGAATAAGTCGAATAACTATACATTTCCTAGGAAGTGACCTCTCATCCTTCCGCTGATGGAATGGAAATGGCTTCTTTGGAAAGAATTTCATCGAAATGAATTGTTCATTTTAATACAATTGGACTTCCATCTTCGTACATCGCGACATAACTCAAAGTTAAATGACCGTAAATTTCACAATAGTGAGTTTTAAATGGCATTTATTAAGAAGCAGTTGCTTCCACAGCAATGTTGCTGTGGAAGCAACTGCTTCTTTTATATTTCTGCTATAATACGACTTAGAGAACCCTTTAAAAAAGAATATACCCACATATTTCTGGAATTTCGGCAACGCGTTTGCAAGACGCTTAGTTTTATGAATATCTATGCGCGACGGTAGTCTTTAACCACCTGCTCATCTCAACTTTCTTACTACCTTGGCTGTCTGCAATTACATCATTTAACTACGAATAAAGGAATTGATTAATCCAATTGCTATAGAACTTGTGAGCCATTTATTAAGTAAACTTTCTATATTGTAATAATGCTGTATACTACTAGAATTTGAAATTTGGAACCTCACTCACACCATGGGCATGACATGCACTTTATATACCAACTATGTTAACTAGATATTGGGTAATTATAATAGCATCACAACAGCTTAACCATTAACGAAGTTGTTTCGCATCTAAAAGCAATGTGTGAATTGTTCAGTATATTTGTCGTCGGGGATCGAGCTCGGCACGTGAAAGATATGTTTACCAATCGCCCTGCTGTCACTCATCTACCCAAGAATAGAGTTCACTTGACTGATCTTTACTAATCGATCACTTTTACGCGTAGCGTTACTTTCTATTTCTGATCTGATCGGTTGGCTTTCTGTCATCAGTTCGTAGTAGATAAGATTTTCTTTTTCCCACAATCTCGTCACGTTTAATATTGAAATGTATGTATGTGGTAGGTGGCGTATTAAAGACACAACATAAGCCAATTCTAAATTTAAATATTCAGCTATTCTACTATAAAGCTAGTGTGTAAAATCATTGCGTCAGTCAACTGTGAACCTAATGAGGTAATCAGTAATTCATGTTTGATAAGATTGAAAAATGCCACATATATTTGCCATTAAAAAAATAATGGTTTGTTAAAAACCGAACGATTGTTTTTACTTTACATTTTTTTTATTTTCATAAACTTATATATCTTATTATCTGGTCTACTCGAACCACGTCGCGTATCTGTATTAGAGAGACAAAGGCATGTATCGTTTTATGTTCCGTGTTTTTTTCGCTTAATGTAAGAATATGTTACACCGCAACGGGCATCGTGTCGCTAAAGTCCCGAGCTTTTTATCTTATACGATGAAACGGGATTTTTATATGTTTTGTTAAAGAAATTTTTGTTAAATGATAACTCTATAATATTGAGTTTCGTAACTTGGTTATTATAATGAAAAAAGTATTTTGAACTCCTACTTGTTTTGGCGCGTTAGGGATATATGGTGTCTCTTTTTATTATGTGCGCGCACAACGACACGATTAACCAACCTCCTGAAGTTAGCTGTAGTTAACGTATTAGTTTTTCTCTTGTTACGCCAAAGAAGTACATATATTAAAGTGTAACTAATCCAGTAAGAGAAACAAAAGTGGCACTGCTGGACGTGAAGATCCAGAAGGGTCAGAAGGATCATTTACCCTCTGCCCTTTAAGGCGGCTCGATAGAATATCGTATATCATATACTTACAGTATATATCATAAAGATTAAAAATATAGTATATTTAACATATACAGGCTGTACAGGAACACTGAACACCTAATTTAGTATGATATAGTATACCACCAATGTATGCTTACTTAAGTGAGAGATATTAGATATTTAAAAAGATATTATTATTATTTACAAAGATCTTATTATTTATTTATTATTTATATATTATTATTTATTTGTTATTATTTACAAAGATATTATTATTTATTTACTCTTATTTACAAAGATCTACCCAAAAATTAACAGTACTGTGACATCGCTTCCCCTTAACAATGTGCTTGATGTCGACTGGACTTCAGAGTCGCTCATTTAGTAGGTAACTAAAGGCGCGCGCAAAATTCAAATGGAATCCTGCGACATGAAAAGCTCGTGAAATAAACTAAACTATTGTAAACATACAAAAAAAAGTGTTATTAAGCTACTTTATCGATGACCAATAAAAAAACAGAAAAGGGACCTCTAATTGTCTAGAAAATTTAAAAATAAAACATAAACTTAATAAATAAACTAACCAAAATACCGAAATAAGTTACTACTCATAAATTAATTGGGTACACAAAGTCACGGAGGTCATTCGTATGGAAAGGCAGCCACATTAAGATTTTACGCGACACAGTATACAGTATGAAAACACCGCCACAATTGAATTCTACACGTCATAATATCGCATTTTTCATCGCAATAAACTCGTGCGACTCTGGCCCACACCTGCGTATTGCATGGGTTGTACAAATCGTTTCTGCGAAAAGTAATGTCATCAATCCACAATACTTTTTCAACAAAATTGGCAACCGATTGATTGATTTGATTTATGAGCCACTGACAGCAATCGATGTAGCGTTGGTACTCAATAGGTAACAATGCTTGCACTTGACTTGTCTTATAAGGATGACGGGTATGCTTAAGAACGCCATGCACAGTACTATGCGGCACCCGCAATATCTTTCCAGCAGACCTGGAACTGCCTTCCGGATTTTCGTTGAAATGTCGAAGTAATATATCACGAACTTCCAAGTTATTGTTGCTGCCAGCATCTGTATTGCGGGGCACATAACTGCCATGATCCTGTAAACGTTGTATCATTCGCATAAACATTAAGCCATTGGATGGAATACGTTCAACATTCCGATGACCAAAATAACCCTTATGAAAGCGCAAGGCTTCACTACAATTGCCCCGAGCCATCCCATAGGCCAAAACCATCTGTGTATTATATGCTACTGTACAAAAACGATTGCATGACAAAAATAGAAACACAGCATAAGTTGCTTGAAACACGATAGTCACACTTAACTTAATTAACACTCGCAATCACAGGTACGCACTGATACGTAATTTGAATGCAACTAAAAAATAAATTTAAAATACGTAATAACATTCTATCTAAAATTCAAGGTTCTTATCGACCGCTTACTTACCTTACATCGCCGCCATTTTCCGTGAAAATATGGCTGCGCGAATTGTAAGTCGGTGGCTTCTTTTGGAAAACAGTGACGGACTCGAGCATTTGATTTTTATTACAAATTAATAAAAAAATTTATTAGCTTCTTGGTACTAGACATATTATGAATACTTATGTATTGGTTAATAGGTTTTGGAGAGGAGAATGCGTTTAGGAAAACGAAATGTTGGTCGACCATTCAGCAGGTGGGAAGGCGAACTCTGTATGTGGATGGATGCACGTAGCAGGAGATCTGTCGTCTTGGGGTTCATTGAAAGCATGTGTCCAACAGAGGACCGATAAGGTCTGATAGTGATGATGACGATGATGTATTATCATATCAATTTTAATTATTACTAAAACAGTTACGCGTCATTGGTGATATTATTTCATTATTGATATTATTATCATCATCATCAGCAGGTTGACGTCCACTGTTGGATATAGGCATATTGATATTATATCGTTAAGAAACTTATTATGCGAAAACCAAAGATTTAAGTGTACCTGTTATTATTATCTTCAAGTCATAAATATTATTTAATAGTTGTACAGGTTACAATTACTAGGAGCAGTAAACTTGCCAGGCGCGTAAGACGTGATGACAATGTTCTTCTCTAGTATCGTTTGAATAAGTACCTACACATCGGCATAGTAATTTAGAAAAAGACAGAGACGAACAATTCGGTTTCCGACCCAACCACGGCACCACTCACCAACTGGTCAGGGTCAACCATTTGATCGCAGTGGCTAGAAACAAGAAAGAAGCTGTTGCCGCCGTATTGCAAAAAGCGACATGCAAAAAGCATTCGACTCCGTATGGCATAACGGGTTAATGTACAAATTAATCCAAAGCAATGTGCCTAAACCTCTCATAAAAGTGTTTGCGTCATTTCTCTCAGACAGGACATTCCAGGTGAGAGTGGACGGGGTCTTCTCCGAGAGGAAATGTATTCGTGCAGGTGTACCACAAGGGAGCTGTCTCACGCCAGCTCTCTACAACTTTTACGCCGGGGACGTGCCTGTTTCCCCCGGAGTGACCGCCGCGCTGTACGCGGACGACACCGCCTTCCTGGCCGAGTCTCTTAACGCGAGGCACGCGGCCAAAAAACTACAGAGATCCCTCGATCTCCTGCCGGAGTGGCTCCAGAAATGGCGGCTGGCGGTTAATCCATCTAAAACACAAGCGATCACCTTTCCCAGACAGCGCACCGCACCAGGTGCGCTCAAGGTACAGGGCATCGCGATTCCATGGCACAGGACAGCCAACTACTTGGGAGTCGTGCTAGACTACCGGACTCACGATGGCTCGTCAGGCCGAAACCGCCATCAGAAAGGCCAGATCATCCACCGCCAGGCTGGCGCCACTCCTGCGGGCGAGTGCCATCCCACTAAAAATGAGGATGGCACTCTACAACACTCACATAAGATCGAGGCTAACATACGCGACTCCTGCCTGGTATCACTAGTAGTAGCGATACGAACAAGCGGAAGCTCTGTGTCGTTCAGAACAAGGTGTTTCGGCAACTGGTCAAGGCTCCAAGGTTCGTGAGGAATCATACTCTGGGACCTGCGCGTCGAGCCCCTTGATGACTTTGTCGGCAGGATGTCGAGCAACCTGTTCGAAAAGGCGGACGCGTCGGAGCACGAGACTCTCAGGGGTCTCGCGCCCTGGCACGCCCGCTCCCCAGACAAATATAGCCGAGGAAGGGGGACGGATAACCAGTTTCCGTATACCTCCAACACAGGCTAGAAAAAAAAAATACTACTAATCCATGATTTCATTTTCACAGGTTATATATAAATATATATATATACACTTCTCCCTCTCGCTGGACGCTGCAGACGGACATCGCAGCCACCACACGGGCGGTGCCGAGTGGAACGTGACAACTCCGTTGCCACGCTCCCGCAAGGATACGGCCCGCCGCTTCTCCCGTGACACCAACTTCACGGCCAGGGCCCTTCTTTTCTTTTCTTCTCTTTTCTTTTCTTTTCTTCTGTTTGTCGCGTCTGACTTTTGACCTTTACTTTTCCACCAATACACCGTATCATAAACACAGCGTGCGATTCGGTGCCTGTCCATAGGGTCATCACAGGAGTGGATCCATACACGTTTCCCAGTTCGCTCTGGGACCTGTGAGAGCGCCCCGACAAATGGATAGACGTCAACCGTACAAAGATACCAATAGCCCAGGCACATAAACATATGTGCATACGCACTCAGAGGTGAACATGACCTCGCATTAACCACAGCCTCGTATTGACGAGGCTCGGACAACACATTGCCAGTAGGGAGCTAAGCTCCGGTCTGGACCCCCCTCGACCCGGCAACGGGAAGAGTGCGAGGACGTACCTTGACACGAGTTGACCTCTTCTTCATTTTTTTATGCAATAGTAAACATTTTTAATGCGAAGTGTTAAAGTTGCAGTGCTGTTATGTTGGTGTAAAAGTTGATTTGTTTAAAAAATGCGTTCATATGTCATGAAACGCAAAAATACTTGTAGTTTAAAGTCTTTTACATTACACATTTCTACATTTTACTATTTAAGTGAGAAAATAGTATAATTTAAATAAAAAGCATCCTCTTTGTACTATTTCCACAAATTTATTGTGGAAATAGTATAAAGAATAATTTTTATTTAAGTTATAACATGAATTTGAATCAAGAATTCTCACACTCCATCCACCATATGAGAATATAGTGTTATTTTTAAAATTTAAACCCTCATATCTCTTAAACGCTTATGATTTTTACCAAAATCCTTTTCGTATTTGAATGCTGATAATGTATCCTATTCTCCATTAAAAGCGATTACCGGTTTCCTTGTACACCCTGTATAACCATAATGGCTTCCTAACCGAATTTCGGTTACAGCGGCCATGTCTGTTGGGAAAAAAAAACCTGCGCAGGATACAGTATATTGCACAAGTATTTGCAGGTACACAAGTGGACTCTCTATTCTTTCATTCTCCTATTCCAATAGGATGACAATCTAATATAACCGGAGAGACATCAGGCGCAAGACCGATCGCTTAATATATAGTATTCGACGTACGGGGTGCAACGCCGTAAAAATAGTATCAAGTGAGTGAGAGAAATCTCTCCGATCGTGCCGGCCCAATTCCGCTGTAATGCATTATGACAATATCTTTTACTAGACTAATAATAATAATAATATGTGTGGACTTATTACACCACGTTAGCCTAGCCCTGTGTACCGTAAGAACTTGTGTTACAGGTACTAAGACAACGGAAATATATTTAATATTTTTTTGTAAATTTAAGAAATTTTTTACATTTTAAACTTTTACCAAGATACTGAGGCCCATGATGTCATAGGTGGCAATCCTATGGCCACTTCGGGCACATTCCAATCCCGTAAAATGTAATGCGTGCTCAGAATGTTCTAAGATACATTTAGTAACAGTTGATCGAACCAGGGCCCCACTCGGCTAGCGGTCCTTATGGACGACACCCGCTCCGTTACACCACAGAGGCGATAATAATTAACAGTGTGGCTAAAAACGTTATTCTTAAAAAATAAACAATCTATTAACAACATTTCAGGCTGAAGGCTGGCATCCCATTTCATAAAAATATACACGAAATTGATATGACGGCACATTCTTTGTATCGGGTGACTTCGGAAGCGCTGTCACCGTAAACAACTCCAGGCTTGAAGATGTACCTGTTTGTAATTCCTGCCAATATGGCCACTGGGGCATACAAAGCTGTTTCCATAGCCAAGAGGGACAACCGTGTAATCAGGTCTTAAGTGGTCACATTTGCCTTCACATGTATGTTTCATTACCGTGTTAAGGGACCACAAAACAGTATGGACGACATAGGGTTGCAAAAAATACATACTCGATCAGAACGCTTCGATTAATATTATATTTGGATTTGGGAGATTTTTTTTGTTTACAATAAAAAAAGCATTAAAATGGATGACAGTCAAGAATATACCTACAATACTGCTGAACTACTATACACATTACAGAAAAACTAATTTTATATAATTTTTAATAATATATTTGAATTTGGATGATTTTTTCTTTAAAAATTAATATAGACTGAATAATATGCGAGATTATACCTACATATACTATATACATTACACTATAACTATTTTCTTACTTTTTCCATTGATTTTATCGCGTTTTATATAATTCTTTTTTTATATAATTTTTTTTATCAAACGCTTTACATCATATTCTTTGCATAGAGTAATTGTAATATATTTTTGCAATAAGCATAAGGTAATAAAAGGTATCCAGATTCGAGAAAATGTATTATTCGTGTTTACTCTTTGTAATATTTAAAATACACGCTATAATATGAAATTAGAAAGCGATCATTTGATACGAATAGGGTTTTCACTTAAAATACGATGCGCAAGAACTCGCAATATCGCAAAGATGTGGAGTCGGTCATTCTGAAGAGAAATTTCATCGGAACTGATGTTCATTGAAATTAAAAACCGGAGGCAATGTACTTAATGCGCTATTGTGAAATGCGAAGCTTTTACTGATCTACTCTTTTCATCATTCCCTTTTCCCCCTTTACATACTCGAGATCCTAGAACAGACAGCGTGGCGGCGCGATACATTACGTTGTGTTGCTTTCAAAAACTGTTTTCACAGATAATACACAAAAGCATACTCTGATTTAGAAAGCGTTTAGATTTCGCTATCTACGAAAACGTCGCATACAAACCGCTTTCGTTTATTTTGTTGCATACTTTAATTTTGCATAAACGATATGTATAGGTTAAAATATAGTTAAGCTAGTGACAACTTTAAGTACTCTGCGTATCCCATTACGTTGACGTAGGTTTAATAATTCAAATACTATTATTTATAGTAAATAATAGTATCTCAAATAATAATAGGTAATATAATTGGCTACATAGATAGTTAGGTACTTGAGCACTATGATCAAGTACCTAACTATCTGTGTAAATAACGTGCGGGCGCACTGAATTACGCATAAAAGTAACTATATGTAGTGCCGCAGAAAAATAACTATGTGTAATGTTTATAATTGTGTCACAACGTCATATATTTGTAGAAAATTTTACATTTATTTTTATATTGTATTGTTTCATTATAAGTTGCATTATAAATACAATACAATTACCTTAATCAAATGAATACAATAAAAATGTATACTGAAATTAGCTTGTATTCAGTTTTTGACTCAGAAAAATAAATAACTAAAAAGAAAGTTGATCGTCCATTTTTACCTGACTTAACAGGCCGAACAGAACATATTATGAATTTTTTGTCGATCGCCGAAGATAACTCAACTGAGTTGATGCTGGGTTATGTGCTTTTATCGTCTTAAGCAATAAGCGAACAACGGATAGGTTATTGATAAATTTTATTAAGACTCATATTGCATTGCATGGGACCGGCATGACCGGAAACTAAAGAAAAACTCATATGATATATTTTTTGTTTAGTACAATATTTGCGCAATATTCATGAAATTTCTCTTAAGCTAACAATCTAAATACGAGAGTAATAATATCATGAAGTTTGACTGCTATTTTAAAAGATACCACTGAAATGAAATCTTAATCTAAATAATACCAAGACACCTTGTCTGAATGGATGGCATTACCACATAAATTAAGAAAAATGAAAAACATTTTTATGATATTTTTATTTATGTGTTGTAACCAAAAAATTGAGGTCCAATTAAATATTGAATATGGAAATACTTAGACTTGACGACTATCTTGGTATTCATTAAATCACTTACTGACGTCCATATACACAACTTTATGTAGACATTAATCACGAACAGGTTTGATGATATTTAGGAAGAGGTAGTGCCATGCATATTGCATGATACTACATCCGCCTATGCAACGGAATTGGGCCTGCACGACATAGTACCGCCGTAAAGTGACATCTTCAGTGTCAAGTTTTGTGCGGTTTGTAAGTAGCCGGGTGCTCATTGGGGTAGGAAAGCTGGGCAACATATAGGCGTAGTAATTATGTGGATGTTCATGGACGTCGGTAGTCATAAAAAGGCTCCGATTACTCGTTTGCCCCCCTACTCTATAAAAAAGGCAATATGTTACTCACCTTTCATTTAACAGGTCAATATGAATTAAAGAAACACGCGCTACCCCGTTGCGAACGTGACATATCATGTGGTCATATAAAGGATCTTACGTGACGCAGGCAGACACGTAAGATCCTTACCCGACGCAGGCGTAGAGCCAACGCTCGATCACAATATTATCCAGATAGTAGATATCTCTGTGCTTTGCCGACGTAACTGGTGATATTTATAATATTACTATACTAAATAGTCATTTAATATATAAGCCTCTCTCTTATAACTTTACTAATTAAATTTTTAATGAAAGGTGTTGCTAATAATTTATTACGTAAACGATCGTAGGTCTGTTTAAACTATGAGTTTATGTGTGGCAAACAATAACATACTTAAATATTATATAAGTAAGAATTTTGTTTCTGATATGACATCGAGGGGTAAAAAACTGGGTCATCCAAAGTCATGGTTCAGAAAATACAATATACTCCTTCACTAAAGTATATTAGCATAAAGATATATTACGAAAATATGGTAATCAGTTGAGACGCTGCAGTAAAATTGTTTTATTAAACCAAGCATTATATCAATTTTATTATTGTCATTAGTCTTTTTGTCTTATTCTATCTTAGATGTAAGCGTCATAAGAATAATCAGATATTTTTAAATATGCCGAGACGGCTGAAAACCGCAATACGGGATACGACATGGAGACGATTGCTTTACAGATGTTGCAAATTATATCTGTTAGTCAATTTCGAAAAGTACTGATGATAAATATTTGTTTTGTGTTCGTAAGCCAATAGCGTTTCATATAGTTGATGGAGTGTATTGCCACTTCTTGATGGAAATTCATGTTACAGCTTAAATAAAAATATTTTTTTAATACTATTTCCACAAATTTATTTATTTAAAATACATACTGAATGATAAATTACTCGAAATCGGTAGTATTATATGTATTTTAAATATATGAATTCGTGGAAGTAGTATAGACAATATATTTTTATTTAATTTCTAATATCTTATCAATTTCTTGCTTGTTGTCTACATAGAAATGTCAATACAATTTATACAATTTTTTATACAAATTCTTCTTTTAATAAGCATTTGAAACTTCTTCCCGCTAATGTATTAAAATTTGGTGCTCTTATTATTTCCATGTTTAAGGTCATAAAGAACCCTTCTTAAACCGAAATCATTATGATCATTTGGGTGCGATTATAATATCAACTAAACATACACAAGTTCACACCATATTACACGTAAATATAAACGTGAATTAAGAAGGTTTTATGTTTTTTTTTTTTTTGTAAAAGCATATTTTCAATTTTTCTACATACAAATTGACTAAAGTCTATCTTTCTCGTTACTTTAGCTGCGAAAGCAGAAAAGTTTAAAGATGAGAAATGAGTATCCATTAAAAGGTGCCAAAACTACCGTTTTTAGATTGAATGATTTTAGAAATTACATTGGGAACGTTCGACGTAGTTAGCACCAGTCGCTAAGCTAGATAAAATACTAATAAAATCTAATGTCAGAACAGTCTTTATTTGTAATAAGCATTTAATTAAAGTATCATATTCATTATCATGTGAAACATTGATTTTCATGTATCGGTGATGATTTATATAATCACATAAAAAAATGTTGATATAATCGTGATCCATTAAATGGCATGTCCCCTGCTCCACGAAAGGACCAATCAGCTAATGAAAAACTTAATTAGCTTCAGTATAGGTGTTACTACAACTATTTCAATTTCTGTAATATTACTAAAATAATAAATCCGAAAGTTGGGATGTATGGATGTTTGTTACTCAATCAAGCCAACTACTGGACGGATTTTGATGAAACTTGAACCAATGCTTTAAATATTTTTTATGTACTAGAATAAGTTCACACAATACCGCCGTAGAGTAACATCTGTAGGGTCTAGCACAAAATATTAGCACACACACACAATACACGCGGATCGGCTTTTTTATTTACCAGCCGGACGCGCCTCGGCTTGATAACACGATTAATGTTGACGTCTAGATAAATCTCTGCAAGTATACATAGGCAGACCGTTTTCATCAATTTTCCTCACGAACAATTTTCTGGTTGCTTCTAATTAAACTGTCCTGTCCTTCCTCTATTTAGATTACGATATATGTACGTTCTCTATATGTATATCGCAGTTGGATTGTCTAAATCACCGTATTTCATTACGTCTAGCCGTATTCAAACACAGTGCCGTTTTTAACATTCGTGGTTAGAGTATTTTTTTATTAGCTCCCAAAACACTTATCCTAATTTCATAATTGTATCGGTCAATATCATTGCCTAAAATCATGATAGTCAATGACGCTACACGTCAGCCGCCATATTTCTTGCAATAGCAATACGGTTAATCGTTGGCCCGCCGCAAAACAAAACGGCCCTGTTCTTTAA
>JAFELO010000603.1:484468-496817 GCA_017140195.1 Eumaeus atala | reverse complement strand
GTGTGAGTGTGTGTGTGAGTGTGTGTATGTGTGTGTTCGAGTGTGTGTGTGTGTGTGTGTGTGTGTGTGTGTGTGTTTGTGTGTACCTGTGCACGACGGTGTGCGCATGCAGATAGTGCACGGCCTGCAACACGTTGCGCAGGAGCGGCGCCGCCTCGCGCTCGGGCAGCAGGCGGCGCGCGGTGATGTGGTCGAGCAGCTCGCCGCCGCGACACAGCTCCGTCACGGCTAGAATACGCCCGCACTCCGCGTACACGCCACGCAGCGTGATTATGTGCGGGTGCTGGCTGTACCTGCGTGCGTGATGTCAACATCACTACAACTTATACAATTCCCACGCTCTTGAGTGAATACCAGAAACATGCCACATGACAAATCGGGCACCGAAAACATATTTACATAAGTAAAGCTTCCTGTAAAAATTGCTTATGATATTAAAAAAGTTATTGATAGCGTTTTATTCAGCTGAATTGTAAGCAAGTTTGCAAAAGTGAAATTTAATTTGACACGGTTCATGTTTAAAAAGTGACTTTTAGTTACACGTTTTTAAGTAATCATTTACACATTCCTAAGATTACATAACAAAAATACACATTCATAAGATTAAGAATTGTAAATTGCGAAAGGGCAGAGTGTTAACGAAAAATTATTTCATAATACGTACTTTTTTGAGAATTTTAAAAACGAAAAGGAAAGCCCAGGAAGGGCCTATTTAGTGTTGATAGTTTCTTCGCCACAAGCAGGCATAGACGTAGGGAGTTGGAACTCACCTTAATAAAATTTCAATTTCTTCACGAGGATCATATTGCTGTTTATCCATGATTTTGACTGCATACTGGGTTTTCGAAGCTTTGTGCTCACACAGACGAACCACTGAAAACGATCCGGTTCCCAATTCTCCCATTAATCTGCAACAGTTTTCGTAAAATTAACAACTAAAATACGATCAGCTTTTGCACGACCGAGGTGCCTCTCGCTCGTATTATACCGCCGCCGAGTGAGTGCTGTTATGTTTTGTGCGAATTGTAAATTTCCAGTGGCCCCGATTGAGGAAATGAGGGCAACATATCATCTAAATATCATTGTCGTGAATGTGCGCTGGTCACCAAAAGGCTCCTACTGCGCGTTTGCCTTTCATATGTACAAAAACCGTAAATGTAATTCATTTCATTAGAGTAGTATATTTGAATAAATGGTATATTATTTCATTCAGTCCATGCAGTATTACACTGTTCAGAACAATATTATATTGTGTTAAAACAATGAAAGAAAGGCAACCAAACTTGAATAAATAATAAATATTGTCATACTATTTCCAGTTTCAAGAAATAAGAAATTATAAATTATTTACTAAAGTTCCATCAAGGAATATAAAAATAAAGATAAATTATAGCGTTTTATGGCGCATTCATATATTACACAGTAAATACATTCTACTCTCTATCGGTTGCCTAAATTTATTGAAAAGAACTGGTGATCGTCCAACTATCTGAATTCGAACAGTTCGAAACGAAAAAGTTTTACTTCTACATAATTGGGATTAATTATGTACAAGTAACACTTTTTCGTAAAAAAAATATTATAAGTTAAATAATTGTGGTGAGATTTTCTAAAACGTGTGTTATACAAGTAAATGCAAGGTGTGCGTGTCGCAGTGTTTATAATTTTATATCATCAAAATAATAAAATCGAATGCCTATTATATTAGAATACTAGTGAGCCGCCTCATAACATCAGGAGCATATGATACACTGAACCTTCCTCATGAATAGCACTATTCATGGGTGAGAACCGCATGAAAATCTATTGAGTAAATTTAATAAAATATTACACATATAGCTTTTGGCGACTTGCTTTATGATATTTATATACATTACCCAACCTCTCAATAGAATCTTCAACCATATCAAAATTCAAATTGCGCCATTCGCGCAATTCTTTTAAAAAGAATGGGTTTATTCTTCCTCGAGTATTAATATATAGATTGTACCTGTATTCGTCAAAGAAATTGTTTCTATTAACAAAGCCAGCCCAGAAGTCTTCTGTGGAGGTCTTCGGCTGGGTCACGTGGTTTTGAGTCTGGCTCTGACTAGTCAGTGTCTTATCGCTCTCGTCGTTGAGAAGACATGGCGCCACGAAACTGAATCCTCTGTTGAATGATAAATTAAATAATATTAAAAATTTATTTCACGCAAAGGATAAATCAAGAATATAGAAGTAGTAAAGTAAACCGTAAAATAATATTTTTTTGACAAAACTACAGACTTGCAAACACTGCAAAAACTTGTTATCATTAAACGTGAAATGCAATTCGTGCGATTGGAGACTTAATAGGGTAGATCTAAAAGTTCGTGGCCTAACCTACATGGAGCTATGACATCTTTTTAAATCTACCGTCATTTGTTAGTATGTGTCATATTTATTTATTGTGCGCAGTTTCATTCCGATACTGCACAATACAAATTTTCTGTGATTATTTGTTTGAAGTAATCTGACGCAATTTTCAATAATGGAGAAAATTGAACACCGTGCAGTAATTAAGTACCTCAATAAAAAAGGCCTATCACCAAAAGACATCCATCAAGATATGGTGAGCACTTTGAGGGAGTCTGCTCCATCGTATTCCAGTGTCAAGAAGTGGGTAGCTGAGTTTAAGCGCGATCGTGAGAGCATTAAAGATGATCCTAGGTGTGGAAGGCCTACATCCTCTTCCACAAAAGAAAACATCGATAAAATTTGTGATCTCGTACTGGGTGACCGACGTTTGACCGTTGGTAAGACAGCTGAGATAACAAACATTAGTTATGGCTCGGTGTAACACATAATAACGGAAGAGTTGGGGTTCCATAAGGTTTCTGCTCGCTGGGTCCCGAGGTTGCTTTCAGCTGAACAAAAGCGAGTTCGATACACAATTTCGCGAGACTGTTTGGAACTTTTTGAGACTGATCTCGAGGACTTTTTGTCTAGATTTGTTACCATGGATGAAAGCTGGTTTCACCACCATACTCCTGAATCAAAGCAACAATCCAAACAGTGGAAAAGATCAGACTCTCCTACACCGAAAAAGGCTAAGGTCGTTTTTTGGGATGCGAAGGGCATTATTTTTGTAGATTATTTACCGAAAGGTCAAACTATAAATTCTAGTTATTATTGTAACCTTTTACGGAGACTCCGGGAAGAAATAAAAGATAAAAGGCCGGGAATGTTGCGTAAGAAAGTTTTGTTTCATCAAGGCAATGCACGTGTTCCACACTTCGGTTGAAACAATGTCTGTAATCCATGATTGTGGCTACGAATTGCTGCCCCACCCACCTCACCATTTAGCCCCCTCGGATTGTCATTTATTTCCAAATTTAAAAAAACATTTGGGTGGCTCGAAATTTGCGACAAAAGATGAGGTGATCGTCGCGATAGATAAAATAAAAATAAATTTAGATCCACTTTTCTTTTATTTTCTTGGTTGGGCTTAGAACTTTTAGATCCACCCTCGTGCTTAGGTTTCTTAATCAATTTTAAATGTTATAATTTCTTAAGTTCTTTTCAACCTAAGAGTATATCATTGATAAAACCTCGACAATATCATAGATATCATAAGTACCAGTACATCATACGCTCGCATAACACCAGCGTGAAGTGGCAACAAACTAATTGTGAGTGCGGAAAGTGTCTGCTTAATATTTGTTGTGGTATGGACGTCAGTAGTTACTAAAAAAGGCTGAACCCTGCTCGCTTGTCCACGCCATAAATATATATATAATATATTTTTATTGACCTATAAAACCTGAATTACATTACAAATTGATAGTTTGCCTACCGACGTATATTTCATCTGAAATGTTCGAGCGCCTTCCTTTTTTTCTAGTTCACGCAGTAGCCTAAATGTATGACAGTGTATCGGCGTGGTCTAGTGAAATGTTGAACAAGTACAACTTGTTTAAATGATATAGGTACCCCACTAAAATACTTAGAATTCATAATGTAAAAATGCAGTTTTCATTTCAATTTTAAAATCGTTCATAGCATTCTAAAAATGTATCATAAAAAAACGCCAGGAACACATAATACCTGAAAAGTTCGTGCGCGTTCGCAGAAGCGGGCACACCGGGAGAGTCGCGCGGCGTGCGGCACGTGAACTCCGAGTCGAAGTAGAATGCGTCGTCCGCACGCGATACCGCCGGACGGAACGGCGGCACGATCTATACAACAACCAAATCAATAAATAACTTAATCGACTAAAGACAAAAGATTTTCGTTTTGAAATGAATATCCTTTATTGTGCTCACAAATCTTGTATGGCTAACATGTTCCATATTTAGTGTGTCAAAAATCAAGCTATAAATAATGGTGCCAGAGGTGTAGTAAAGTCAAAGTAAAAAAAAGTAACAGTAACAACAAATTCATATTTTCAAAACGTATAAATAGCTTAGAAGGAACTATTTGCGCAATAATCTTTCCTTACACTGGAGTATGTCAAAATTAAGTACAGGTTTATTTAATGTTGACATACTTCGGTGTTTATATAATATAAACGGCATTGGAGATTTTCAATGCCGTGTGCCGTATGAGTGTCGTCTCAGATTTGAAACGACACTCGATGCTGGTCGTAACACAAGAAAAATAAAAAATGCTTTTATCAGTCGGTGATCCTGATATCCACCAACCATTACAAGATTCACATATAAATATAAAATAGGGACCTGTACTACCATAAATGAACGTCCTTCTCAAATTCAATCCAAAAACAATATATTTACCTCTTTTTTAAGTAGAGCATCCCATTCTATACTGTTGAAAAATTCGTGGTTCTTTATATCTTCAATGCCATTAGGGCCTGCCCCCAGTCTATAACAAACAAAACTAATGTTAGAACAAAATAACCAATTGCCGCCAATGTCAATTATTATTGTTTGTAAATATACAATTAATTCTATGTACGTCTTAGGCCTAAGTCCAGCAGATACGTTGTTAAGTTTAACACGCGGAGTTGATAGCAAGGAACCTTCTACTTGGAAGGTTTTGTGCTGTGCGAATTCTAATCGATTTTTCTTTCATGTCTGCCTCTATTTCTGATCGCGAGTTTGCCTGAACTATCAGAAGCGCATTATCAGCGTATCGTACCAATCTACACAATGCCGGGAGTGGCAAGGAACCATTAATCGAATCAAATATTCCGTAAATAACGTGCATTACCGAGCCCTGTGGCAGCCTCGAGTCAAACTTTTCATATGCAATAAGAAAAATGGTGGAGTTGAAATTTAACTGTGCCGCTTACGAAGTGGGAATATATCAAAGAATAAATATTCGAGTAGCATCCTCTGTTTTTTTATCGAATGCGTATGTCTAGCGATATAGAGATATTCCCACTGCGTATTTAGAGTCTGACAGAAATACCGTTTTCCTTACCAATATCAACTGTAGATCGCCAAGCGGCGAAACCGTATTGTTGTTTATGGAATGAGATCCCTCCCGGGATAATTCGATTAATAATGAACAATTAGTGGTAATAAGTAATGTTATGGAGCGGTATGATTTCGGTTCGTATGATGGGGTTTGAAGCCTGGTTTACGAATAAATTTATATTACCGCAACTCCATGTTTTTGGGCAGGTACCTTTAGAGATGTATTGGTAGATAACAATTAAGATGGATGATATGGCAGACATGAAAGCATCTTTAAACATCGAGTTAGATATTTTGACGTCGCCGGAAGATATTTTAAACTGACAATAGCTTCAAAATATTATCAAATTCGGTTTAAGTGGGTAGGTCAGAAGCAGCCGAGTGGACCGCTAAGGGCTGATAATGATGATGATGACGTCTTGGCTATTGCTACAAGTACAAATAATTATAAAATTGAATATAATTCTCTGTACTTATAGCAGAATAAATGCGAGCGCGTGCCATTTAGTGTTGCACATGTAATTGGGCCTCAGTAGTTATACGCCATTTGATAGGATTAAATGCGATAGCGCATTATTGCACTCACATATAACAAAGCTTAAAGTTAAGGCTGTACTGAGATTCTGTAATTCCAGTGACTCATTGGGGCAGACGGAAAGAAGTGTACATCGAGTGTCGGTCTGACTGTGACCACGTTTGTGTCTTTACAGCGCACCAGATTTTATATCTATTAGTGCGAAAAGGTAGGAGCCAAAAGCGTGGTTTGCAGAGTTCGTTTATCAAATGCTTTGACGTCGATTTTGTTGTCATCCTATATGTCCCTATAGTCATAAAATTGTTAATCCTTTTCCTCTATCTTTAAATAAAAGCGATTTAGTAGCAAAACTAGTATATCAAGGAATAGTAGAAGTCTAAACGAGTAATGTTAACTTTCATCCATGAAAGTCTAAATAACATGTTGGTCGAGTAGTAAAAGCACAGGCATGAAATTTACAAACTAACAATGGAAGTAATAAGTATATTATGACATGCCAAGGAAGCCAAAAACCTAAGCTATTGATTGTTTGTGTTTCTAAATTTCCATTAATCTTTTAATGAAGAAGGTTCTAAGATAGAAACCGAAATAATGATATGCAAATATACAGAAACATATCAAAAGCACAAGACAGTCCAACTTAGAATACCTGTTCTGTGGGTTTCTCTTGAAAAGTGCACGTAACAAAGACTGGGCTTCTTCGCTCAAATTCGACGGCATACCCAATTTTGCTTTCAATATTTGGGTCATTGTTTCATGTCGAGTTGAGCCGTGGAATGGTAGATTTCCTGTCAGCATTTCAAACTGAAAATTGAAGAATATAACATTCTAGTATATGTACTTATTGTGGGTGTGGGATATTCAATCAGCTAGGAAAACTACATTAATACTTTCAAATTCTAATAAGCTGTGTGATAAAAAAATATAATAAGTATAGAAATATGAAACGCAGCTTGGAGTGCCCGAGGCTTGTGGCGGCTAATTGCCCCTGAGATGGACACAAATTTCGTCGACCATTTCCTTAATGGGCGAGAATGTTATGAAAAAGAAGAGGCCTACACCCAGATGTGAACTGGTTGTGGCTGCTAAGTAAAAAATATCTCATGCAATGCCCAAGAGAAATTAATCATGAAGATTTATCATCATCAGAATTTATAAAGATTGTCCTATATAGGACTATATAGGATAACATATACTTAGTCTGGCCATAACCATTCAAACAATCAAAAATAAAAAAAAATATTTCATTTGAATTTAGTAGTATCAGTCATTTTTATAGGATTGTACATTGTTACAAGAAAACTACTTTTACGGATTTTATCGCGGATCATTTAATCATTTAAGTACCCCGACTCTTCAGTAGCTTTACAGCAACCATTGTCACGGGTGAATCCCACCACCATGGTCAGTCCACCCGTGACATGGTTGCTGTAAAGTTTCTGAAGCGTCGGGCTGGTTAAATAATTAGATAGACCGCGACAAAATCCGTAAAAGTACTTTTATGGTAATGGGTAACATTCGCGTAAGCTTAAGACATCGATTTTCCAATGTGTTTTCTCATTTTGACGCCAATAGATTGTACAAATTTTGCTATATTAAAATGGAGTGGGGTGATAAAGCGAACAGACTCTCTGTGATTACATTACACAATAAAAGTGAAATGAAATTTTAAAACTCTCCATTCGCTTGGTATGAGATGCAATGAGACTTCCTCTGCTTTTGACACAGAAAGATTTGGCCGTCCACGTAGTGTTCGTACGAAAATGGTGACAGTAAGGGAAGGAATTTGAAGAAATCCTACGAAAAGATAATCTATACGATTGACAGTGAAGCATTTCCCCGTGGAAAGAGTGCGAGCTACTATTGACAACTGACCTCTACGTTTAAAGGACTGTTTTGCAGCTAATGGAGACTACTTCTAATAAGCTTTTTATATTTTTATTGATTTCTATTTGTTTATTAAACTAATACACTGTAAAAGTAACAAATGTTATTTGCAATTAATGTTTTTTTCTTTGTTACAATATTTATGGCAGACTAGGTATAGTTGAGAATGGCGTTAAGCCACTTGGATGGCTTCTGGGTGACATCCAACTGTGACATAACAAAACTAAGGTAAGGTGTTTGGTGGCAAATTCGAAAGAGAAAACAGTTATGTACCTAAAATATATAACTAGTTTACAGACTTGCATGTGGCATATTATATAAAAGATTAAAATGTTTTATACCCGATTTAATAACGAAGAAGAATAAATAATCATATTTATATGTTATCTTATTTAGGTAATTATATTGTTGAGGTTCAAATGTATTTACTTATTTTAACGGGCTTGGCCCACCTCTCGTAACCATCGCTGTTACTCCTGTTTAGCCAGGATCGACAGCGGCAACCACTTACTACCCCTTGATATGGTCTCAATATTTGGTCGTGTGGGGGCGGTCTCAGAATGCCCTCACCCTCAATCCAAGCCCAGGGAGACGTAAGAGTCGTCAGAGGTCACTAGTCTCTTTATAACAAGGAGGCTTCAGCGAGCTGGTTGTTTGGTGTCCCATCTGTTTCATAGTTACAATGAAACAGACGGGAACACCGGCCAGCGCTCGCGCCGAGTGATGGCGGTACCATTAATCGGATCGGCGACAGGCAGCAGTGGCGCCGGTCCGAAACCTAATCTGCGATTGCCAGTCCGCCTGCTCAGCGTGGTAATTTCGAGCATATTCATTTCATATCACCACATATGAACGTTAACAGCAGAACTAGGCCTCCAGTTCACGGTAGCTGCACTAGACTTGGCCACGGTAGCGGTGGAACAAGGGGTGCTAAGAATCTCCGGGCTACGGATCGCTGCCACCGATTTGACCTGGCTACGTACAAACGGACGAAAGCTTAGGCTAGATAACCACTTGATTGAGCTGGAGGTGGAACTGGAAATAATCTGATGGCACGTTCTGTGGCTATGTGAAGTCCGAAGACAAAGTGAGGACACCATAAATCTGCCATCGAGTCACATATTCTACTTCAGGGAAGGCAACACTCCATCACAAGGCGGCGTGGGATTCCTCATGAATAAGTCCCTCATAGACAACATCGTCGAAATCTCTAATGTGTCGGGTAGGGTGGCGTATCTTATACTTAAACTCACTAAGAGGTATAGCCTCAAAGTGATACAGGCATACGCACCAACCTAGACACATTCCGATGACGACGTGGAAGCAACCTATGAGTTATGTAAAGCCCACTCCAATGTTGTTATAGGGGACTTTAATGCCAAGGTGGGAGTACGAAATGGTGTCGAATCGAGTCTGGGAACACATGGAGTCGGAGGTCGAAATCTCAGGGTTGCCCCCTGAGATGCTGGTAAAATTACTCGAGAAAGAGGGCCTCTTCAAAATGAACTCCTATTTTAAGAAGAAGTCCCATAGGAAGGGGACATGGCAGGGCCCGGATACTGTGTCAAGGACTCGTTCCTTCCGTCAGCACTCCGACCTAACTTCCGACGAACCATGGTAGGTTCCGAAAAATTCGAACTGGAATTAAAAACCGGTTCGATGCCCTGGATATGTCGGAAACTACAATGGCAATTGACGAGGCCATGAGTGGCGTGATTGGTGGCATACGGTACGTGGGTGAAGGATATTGTAGTAGTAAGTATACGAGCAGGAAAGATAAACTCTCCGATGAGACCCTTGGACTCATGAGGGAACGCGCACACGGAGACATTACATCTGCCGATGACAGGCTTCTTTCAAAGTGAATCCTCAAACTAATACGCCGAGACCCTCGCAGCTCAAATACGCAACAGGTTACCGAAGCTTTTGAGCAGAATAGAGGGTCGAAAGTTTCTGTGGAGCAGCTTGGAAGAAATCATCTGACAAACGTCGGGACTGATTCTGAGGTTACCGTTTCTTCTAAGCCTGGGACCATATCTGAGATCGAAGTTTCCGATACCAAGTTGAATACGCGCACGCTTCTCATACCGACATACCTAAACAACGATCAGGCAAGCCTAACACGACATTTGTCAGGCGATCCGCTAAACCTCATCTTGAGTGAGATTAGTATGGCTCTTGCGCAGCTTAAAGGGAAAAGGCTCCGGGGATGGGCGGAATTACAGTCTAGCTTCTTAGAGCAGGCGAACCTGTATTTAAAAACCTGAAAAAGATTTTTAATTATGTCCTTCAGCGGGCCGTACCTGCCAAGGCAAGACTCGGAAGTGACGTTGTTTTGTTTTTTTTTAAAGGGTGACAAATCGCTTCAAAATTACACACTAATTTCACTTCTTGGTCATATTTACAATTTTTATTGACGATAAGAGTATTGACGAATCGTCTCACCATAAAGCTTGACAAATTCCAGGCACCAGAGAGGGCTGGGATTCGCAAAGGATTTAGCACAATGGACCACATTTTCACCATAAGGCAAGTTGTATGAAAGACACACGAGTACAATCAGCCGCTGTACCTTGCTTTTGTGAACTATGAAAAAGCCTTTGACTCTGTTCTGTTGAACCTGAGCTTTTCTGGAAGCTTTATAGCGATGTCAGGTCGATTGACGATACGTCGAAGCACTGAGAACATTGTACGACGCTGCTTTTATGTCCGAGTGCGACACGGGGATGTTATGTCTCCAAAACTGTTCACTAATGATTTGGAGAACTTCTTTAAGAATTCATTTAGAAACTGGGAGATGTAATGATCGAATTCTAATCAGTGTTTCAATAATCCCACACATATGGGAAAATGCCGTTACACAAATACCATCCTTTGGTTCTGTTAGACCGGCGGTCTTGGACCCACCATGGTTCAAGCCTTGTCGTGACGGTGGATCGGATTAAATAGTTTTGTTATCTTCTGTCTGTCTTGAGGTCTTAAGAAGTCTGGATGAGTTTTTTTGAGTTACAGTACAAAGCTGCCTGGCGTTGAATATCTAGAACAACCGGTAAAACTCCGGCAAGAACTGGTAAGACCTCAGTAATGACGGTCCAGTAGGCTTTACATAAAAATGTTAAAGCTAGTCTTTGATTCGAAAATAACTTGCGTCGCGTCACGCTCAATGTCAGCCCACACTCGTGATCCGTAGCATATGCTGCCTAGATACGTGTCGTTGTATATAATTTTTGAGATCATTAATGACAGACTCCAAGTAGGTATTGATATGTTGGCAAAAGCGTAAAAGTTTCGTTTGGCTCTTTCTCCAGAGTGTATGATGTGTTCTAAAAAAATGTTTTTTTTTTTTTTTTTAATTAAAAGTAGAATCGGCGTTATCGAATGCATATTCTAGAGATATTCCCACTGCGTATTTAGAGTCTGACAGAAATACCGTTTTCCTTACCAATGTGGCGGCATCAACTGTAGATCGCCAAGCGGTGAAACCGTATTGTTGTTTATGGAATGAGATCCCTCCCGGGATAATTCGATTAATAATGAACAATTAGTGGTAATAAGTAATGTTATGGAGCGGTATGATTTCGGTTCGTATGATGGGGTTTTTGGGCAGGTACCTTTAGAGATGTATTGGTTGATACCAATTAAGATGGATGATATGGCAGACATGAAAGCATCTTTAAACATCGAGTTAGATATTTTATCGTCGCCGGAAGATATTTTAAACTGGCAATAGCTTCATAATATTGTTGAATTCGGTTTAGGTGGATAAGTCAGAAGCAGGTGTGTAAGTGTAATTTGGTCATTGAAATATATGATGTGTTATTCATACGTTATGCATTGTAAGCTGCATCCCTAGCAAGTGCAAAAACCTAAGCAAAAAGTTCAAACCAAAGGTATACATCTATCTATAAAATATATTTGTACATAAACATTAAAAAGGTAAGTAAGCAGTGTATGTGGAGCATGTTTAGGAAAGACTAAGCGAGGTTGAAAAGCAGTATTGGTAATATGTATATGTATACATATATATATATATATATATATATATATATATGGATTCATTAGAACAGAAGATGCATAGGGAAGAATGAATATGTTTCATTATATATATACTTTATATTCTATAAATAACCAAACTTCCCTCACCATAAGAACACCAAATGACCACCAATCCGCTGCCATTGTATGCCCCTTTCTATTTACCACTTCTGGTGCCATGTACTCCACGGTGCCACAAAAGCTATATGCTTTATCACTACTTGGTGGAAGCTTAGACAAACCAAAGTCTGTAAGTGCTATGTGACCATCAGCATCTAATAATATATTTTCTGGCTTTAGATCCCTGTATATAATACCTAGCTTATGCACATGCTCTAAAGCTAATGCTAATTCTGCTAAGTAAAACTTCACGTCTTCTTCTGTGAACATTACCTAGAAAAATAAAAGAAAAATATTTTCTGTACAGAACATTGATATCCTATAAATATTAGATATAGTTTTACCTAATACTATTATTTATAATGCAAGAAGC
>JAFELO010000603.1:466379-484341 GCA_017140195.1 Eumaeus atala | reverse complement strand
TATTCTGTTTTTCCCATTTCTGCTTGTTTGCTTAGTTGTATCAAACAAATGTTGTTACTGAAATGCTTGCTCTTATTACTGTAATAACTTTTGATTAAATTGTTTATACACACAAAGAACAAGGTGTGTAAAAATGTATAAATTTGCATAATATTATTTGTTACAATATATGAGGAATAAATTAATAGATACTTACCTCTTTGCTTAATCGTGAAAATAAATCACCACCACGTAAAAAGTCTAAAATTAAATACAATTTGCCTGCTGTTTGGAATGCATAATGTAACTTTACTATAAATGGATGCCCCATTTCAACTAAAATATTTCTCTCCATCTTTGTGCGTTCTCTATCTCGTACTTTTAAAGTTGCTTTTTTAAGTACCTAAAAGGAGAAAGGTTTAAATATACTTTTTCATAGTGAATTTATTTTTATTTCCTTGTGACATTATTTTATTATTAACTGACAAAAATAAGTGTAATTATATCATATAGTGTAAGTTAGTTAATTTTAACCATTTATGATGGATGTTAAAATTACAATTGACATCCATGTTCAATTTTTTTTTACAAACAAAAATTTTAACATGTTCAAAGAACATGGGATGTTATGTTATACAAACACAATAAGTATATATACAAAATTTATATACAGATATAATTCTTCTACCCCTACCTTCAAGAATGTCAAGATATACATGGTTCCCGAATCTCATACCTTTGTCTCATCACACTAGTTATTTTTTAGATTATTATTCTTTTTGTTAGATAATTCTTTAATATTTGTTACATTATGAAGCCTATTGGGCCCCAATTAAAAACTATTGATATGTCTTAAGAACAATTATACCCCAATTTATGCAAAATTCCACCAACACTGTTAAAACTTGGTCCCACCTACATAACATTGGGATAGTACTGATCAAAAGCAGTTTGTTTACCTTCATTGCATAAAGTGTCCCGGCATCTAGTCCACTGACTTTGCGCACCAAAAATACCTTCCCAAAAGATCCTTCTCCGAGGACTTTAAGCAATTCAAATTGTGATGGGTCCGCTTTTTCATGACCTTCTTTTACAACTTCTTGCAGTTCAACTTCCCTCTCAAAACTGTCATTAGATGTAGATGACTCTAAACTCTCAGTAGTTGAGGCTTGTCTGGATTCTGCTAAATTTTCCACAACCATAGGAAGACTACTTGTGGCTTGAGATGCCATACCACGCTGTACAGAAAAATATATTAGGCAGGTACACACCAAAACGTTTTTGATAAGGGTAAAATTTGACACCATAAAATGAATTAAGACCAGTTTTCTTCGTTACACAACAAAAATTACTGTAAGGAGGTTGCAATTTGTATAGGACGTAAATGAAGAAAAGGGCGAAATTATAATTAATAATAAATATAAAATTATTTTCCAATTAAAAATATTTTCCAAAATACACCTAATTTTTATTGAAGCGTATTACATGAAAACCAAAGTATTATTCCAATTTTATTACCGTAAAGGACACTTGTTATTCCTTTAGAGATGAGTAATAACGTAGGAAAATAATCAAAATTAGTCAAAACATACCATCCCATCTCCAACATTTTGCATTCGCCATGGATCGGTGGCGTTTGCCAAAGGCATAGTTCCTAGCTTTCAAGTATACACATTCAGCGTAAAACAAATATCAAATAAATAAAATTGTAAAGTTTATAAATAATCAACACTCGTAAAATCGTCATTCATGAATACTAAATTCTAAAACGTCAATCAAAGTTCAAGTACACACGATAGGGTTGTCATAATTTCACAAGAAGTAGTTAGGGCTATAACTCATTGACAATATTGCTATACAATGGTATGTTATTTTGTTTAACGCCAAAGTTCAGAAAAAAATGTTAAAATGCGCAGGTAATAAAAGTTTAACCATTGTTTGCCTTTCATTTTATTCCATTATTCCATTGTTTACATATCTTCTTATTAAACATTAAAAAATATTTGTGGATTGGAACCCAATTCCAAATTTACATAAATTGTATTCAAAGGAAGTGTTATTTTAATTTTAAATTCGTTTTTTTAGATTTCTATGAAATTGTATGGAGAAACTTGAAATACGTACCATTTTTAGACTATGGGTTCATCTGCGCAAGCAACAAAAACTATAACAACATGTATCTTAGATCGTTTACTATGATCTAATACGGGTATAAAGCAGGACACTCACATAATGAAAATTTTGCGTGCGTTACTTTGACTTATGTAGGGTCAATTCTAAACATCCGCACGGTGGTGACCTGTAAGAAGTTGAAATTATAGTGGAACTACGTTGCATGTGTCGTGAATTTCGGTCGCCTGAACAAGTCGCGTAAATTTTTCACGAGATAATTTCTAGATATATAATAATTTGCACAAATGTTATACACAAAATTAATTTTTTCTTAGGTTTACGAGAATGTTACTCATTATAATAAAACTACTTTATCAGATTTCATCGCGGTTTATTAAGTATTTTACGATCCAGACGTCCTGATGTCATAAGTTATTAAAAGTACCCGAAGATTTTATATAAATAATTAACTGTTCCGATTAACGCAGAAAGCGCTTGTATCATGCATGAGGTGGTACGTTTACATTTTGATTTGATTATGTTTATATCTGGGTTCCGTGCAGGCAGAAGCACCCAGCCATCCTCTCTGTTAAATTTGGATGGTTTTTTAAATTTCAATATCCTCACGGATCATTCTCGGACGGAATTTGTGCTCTTTAGCGAGGATTTGAGCTGTATCAAATCTAATATAATGACAGGGGCCAACCTCAGTGTGCTCACAGGCTGCAGATTTTTTAACGAGACGGTGTGTAATGTCTGCTGTATGTTGTCGTCTCAGTCCACCCGTGACCATTGTAGCTATAAAGCTTCGAAACGTAGGGATCGTAAAATATTTAATAAACCGGGATAAAGTCCGTTAAAGTAGTTTTACTATAACACAAAATTAAAGTTTATGAAAGGAAATAAATACGGATCAATCTAAGATAAAACCTTTTTGAATGAAAGATATGATTGTAAAGGATACGTTTATTTCTAGCCCGCAGTGGCACCTACATAAATCTAAAGTATAGACAGAACTCCGGCTAAAACTATAAATACACATTTTTATTCTTTTTAAACCTACAAAAATCCATGTACCTGTTGAGTATTGCCATACCAAGCATTGTATAAAATATGTCTTAATGGTAAGATGCGGCTATTGTATTTAGAATTAAAAGTTATTCAATGTTATATAAGTTTAGTACATCGAGCGAGAAAAGTGTTGGTATGAACACTTTTCTCGCTCGATGTACCAAACTTATTTTAGAAGTCGCCTTTCATTCATATAATTATTTTGGAGTATTACATATGAATGTATTATTAATACAAAAATATAATCAATTCATAACAATAACAGCGCGTTATTGTCTTCAATCGATGCTAGCAGGATATGTGTATACATGAGGCTGATTTTAGTCTCACGCCGTCGGCACGCGCACCGTCAGCGCTGATGGCCGAGATATATGAACTTTTAGGAAGCGTTTTTTGGTGACGCGTAGCTATTAGCGCGCACGGTGGTCAGCGCTGATAGCTACGCGTCAGTACGCGTCGCGCGTCGGCCCCGCGTAGCTGTCGGCGCTGACGATCGCACGAGCGCCTCTGCGTTCAGTGAGCGTTTTAGTCTCAAGCGGAGCGGACGTCGTCAGCGCGTTATGTTTAGTCAGTTGTGTTTAATTACTAATAATATGTCATTTATGTTATTTTTTTTGTCTTACCTATAATATGAAACATAACAATAATAAATACCTATGTTGTTTTCTAACCTATACTTTGCCATGATTACACATAATTAATAAATTGTAACGAGTAAATGTGTTTTTTCTTACCTTAAAGTCACCATTAGTCGTTTAATCGGTGGTATAGGCACGATTCGTAAGCTGCAATGGACCAGTTCATCCTGTATCTTTGCCAGAAGTTCGTCAAAGCTCTAGTTGACATTCGAAAGTAATTAAAGAATCTACTTTCGTCAGCCCTCAAAGTGCCACATAACAAGACAAACTCTCCTGCAACGGCTCTCTGCTCAATCAATGGATGACCATGGAGTCTTCGTCGTCGCCGGTTTTTATTTTTTTGGGATACATAGTACAAAGCAGCAATAATTAATACACTCTGAATTTTGTCGTCGTCTGTATGGTTAGGCGGTCAATACAATACTGAAACGAGCTACGCTGAGCCTCAGCGCTGACAAATAACGCGCTGAGCTATGAGCGCTGACGGTGAGCGTGATACTAAAATCAGCCTTATTTGTATGTCAGTATAGCTTGCACCTGCGCAGGCGACCTAAGCAGAATAAATAATCTATTCTTTCTTTTGGTAGAACGTAGGTATAGCGTAATGTTGCGGACTACATACTTTTAACTCCTATTATCCAAAAACTTGTGCAGAAAATCTATCTAATGTGTATGTCGCAGTCGAATTGCCTACATCGCCGTATTTCATTATGGCTAGCAACTTTCGAAAGGAGCCCTGGTTCTGTTTTGTGGTAACTGAAATTGAAATTCCACCTGAAAGTGTTCGGCACTATATGTTATTCAATAATAAATCACTATATGGTTTCAATAAAGCCGTATTGAAATAAAGTAAGTCTTTATACGTCCTTCTTTGATAGATTTTAGTTCCCAACTTTAATACTCGCTTACTTGTCATGAAAGCAACAATGGCACGAATACAGAGGAGTAAATGGCTATGCCCGGTTAGGTTCGAGGGTTTTAACTCAAGATATACAATAAGACTTAACGTCAGCCGCCATATTGAACAACGTCTCGCAATGACAAACCAGTTTTTTTTACGTAAGGCCTACCACTGGTTGGCGACGCCATTGCACCGTATTTGAAAATGGCTAGAAAAATACGCAATAGATAGATACGCAAAGAAATACGGCGATTTATACAATACGACTGTGACACAGTATGTGACTTAAATTATTGTCATTCGTAATCTTTTTTGTCTACCTTATTTCAGGATTATAAAATGTATAAGAGAAAAGAGAGAGACGACATTTGATGAGCAATAATTTATTTACGTTAGTAAATAGATAGTTCAATGACGACATTCATGATTCATGTATTTTAAGTTTTGACATATAATTTCGTTTTTACTGGTACAAGAAGGCCCACGTGAAGACGATCGTTAAGAAGACTGCCAATAACCGAGTCTCTAGTTTTTATCCAAATTTGTTGCCCTCCTCCTCTCCAATGATCGACCGGAGCAAGTAGCGAAAGTGCTTACCGAAGTGTACTTTTCCTGTGAACCTAAATTGGGCCGGTACGGGGATACTTCACGCTCATATGATACCACCATAAAAAAAAAAGATAGTTCGACAAGAGACAAAGATAAGTTACCCCGAATACAAGTTGCAGCGCAGAAATGCAACCTCCTTAATAAAGTGTGAGGAGTACCATTAGTTCACTGCGACTAAGGTAAAAAGGTTTTAGCATATTCCGGATCGGAATTGAATGCATGGGCGCCGGGAACATGATGTGGGAACCAAGGGGCTTCGATCCTAAATAATATCAGTAGAGAGCTAAAGAGATCTAAAAACAAGTTGTTATTTATTAACTTTAACTAATGCCATCTCGTGTGCAGTGAATGAAGTGCACATACTTTTTTTACCTGACTGCAAAGGAAGGGTTATGTTTTTAAGGTGTATCTTGTATGTATGTGATGACTATTGCTAACAATACCTCAATTATTTACTTCTAAGATTTTTTAAAGGATCTTAATGGTAAAAAAGTAAAAAAAGTAACATAAGTATAAATGCTATTTATTGACAAAAATATAAATGCAATTCATTCATAACAAAAAATACATTTGCTTGTTTTTCTTTCATGTAGGTTTTCTTCAGGGTTATACAGGTAACTATGTATACTTAATATAGTGGGTATGTAAAATTAATGCTTGATGTTCTATATTTTTTAATTACAAATGCATATATACATATATATGCATTTGTAACAAATATATATATACACATATATGCATTTGTAATTAATATAAATTTAACATAGAAATTGTATCATTGGTAGCCCAAAATATTAGACAACTTTAGGTCAATGATATTTCAAATATATTATTAACATGTGCTTCTGTGGTTGCTCTAACCCCACAAATCACCAAAGTACAGCATTTTAAATAATAATTTGTTGGCATTATCCTTTTTCTATGTAATTAATTTATACCTTAGCAAATATTATTATTTCATATGAAGTAGGAGAATGATTTTGTGCACTTAATATTAGAAATCAAAAAGAAAAAGAATATAATAGTCTGTAACAGAAATTACCATGTACTGTACTACAACTGTAATGAATATCATAATTATTAGTAAATTGAATATCATAATTCAGTAAACATTTGCAACCACTGTTTTTAACTCAACAAATAGCCAATATGTTTCTAGTAATTTTTTTGGTTAAAATTAATTTATACATCCACAAAGACTAAAGCCTTAATCAACACTCAATCACAAATGAATGAGAATGTTTTATAGATATAATATTTTTATACAATAAAACACAAAATACAGATACACCTATGCTAGATAGAAAAAATCACATAAAAATTTAGAAATATATATATAATCAAATAATTGAACATATTTCAGTTTTATCACTTACTTTCATAGTGTTATTACTTACCTTTCTTTGAATGTGAAATTTGATTTTTTATGTTTTCAATTCTATGAAGTAGTGTAGGATGCGAGTGATACCAAGCAGAATAAAGCTTATCATAAATAGGATAGTCCAAATTGTCTTTTCCTAACTTTATAAGTGCTGACCTCAATTCATTTGGATAATCTAAGCCTACAGCAAAGTTGTCTGCCTCGAACTCAAACTTTCTTGACAATGCAGTTGCAAAATATGACAAAAGAGAGTTATATGGGGCAAGAATCCATTGTAAAACAACCATCAAACCAATTATTATTGGTTCCTGGCCTGGTGGAAATCCTAATGAGGTATACAGTAATGAATATTTAAATAAGAAGCCAAAAGCAGTGAAGAGAAGCAACAAGTTTACTTCTGTTAGCGCAATAGATTTATATATGTGGCTGCATTTCCAATGACCAAGTTCATGAGCTAATACACCTAATATTTCTTTCTCAGTACATCCTGTAGCTACTTTCTTAGTTTCATCAAACTTTTCAAGTAAAGTATCAAACAGTACAATCCTCTTAGCACCAAATAAACCACTGAAATATGCATTGCTATGAGCTGACCTCTTTGATCCCTCAACAATATAAATCTGTGAGAGTGAAAAGTTCAGTCTTGATGCTAAATTCTGTATTCCTTCCCTTAATGAACCTTCTGGCAGAGGTACAAATTTATCAAAGAGTGGGGCAATCACTGAAGGATAAATAGTCAGGAGCAGCAAAGTGGCCACAGTTGTGAATAACCATAGCCAAACAACAAACATTTTCCCACCAAGCATTATAATATAAATAGCTACAGACACAATAGGCAGTGTTATGACCAGACTTAAAGCTAGCGACTTCAGTTGATCTTTGATAAAGAACCCCAGTGTTTGCTTGTTAAATCCATGTTTCTCTTCTAGCACAAAAGTTCCATAAATTGTAAATGGCATATTAACAACAGTATTGAATAAAGTGACAAATGTCATGAACACACAACTTATTAGTATCTCTTGTGATGGTGCAATATTGAAGACTGTTGCAATATTTTCAGATTTGAGCCAAGCAGCAGATATCCATCTATTATAAAGTATTATTGAAGTGAGAACTATGCTATAGAATTCCTTTACTATTTTGAACTTTGACTTATCAATACCATATAATCTTGCTTTTTTAAAGGACTCTTCATTAAGCATTTCCTTTAAATCATCAGGAATGGTGTTGTTTGTCTTATATATATTTAGCTGAAACAATAAAACATGTTTTTATATAAATTTTAATTATAAATTGCTCTGACATAAAACACTTTAACAAAATTTGGTGATGTTCATCTTGAAACATAATAACTGAATTTGCCCATCATGAAACAAATATGATAAGAGTTGGGATAGATTAGAAATTCAAGACCCATAATCTATCCATAGCGGTGTATCCACTTTTTTGGGTCTTGAATTTCTAATCTAAGTTAACAAATCAGCAGACTTTTGAGATAAAATATCTGTGGTTTAAGTTTTATTAAAAAGGTTAAATAACTTAAGCTTATTTAAAAAGATATGTATTGTTCGATCAATTGATATGCATCTGAGATAGGATCCAATCCAAAAATCCATAGCGTCGAAGACTACGCGGATCGATTGTCGGTGACTGTTTTAAACAACACACGTCACATTATTAATAACTTTAAAATCTAACCTGTCTTATAGATAAGTATAATTCCCAAGAGTATTCTAACCAGGAGAATACGAATATAAGAGTTAAAAGCATATTTTCGTCGAATATCATCTTGAATTAGAAAATCGCGCGATTAGATGCACTGTAAATATTAAATCCGGCATTTGCCGTGTCAAACGACTGGATAACAATTGACAATTTGATAGTGTGACAAATGACAACTGTGAGTTAATAAGACTATTTTTTTGTTGAATCGTATGTACGTTTCGCCAACTATTCTAAATATATTTAGTTGGTAAAATGTATATCATCATCATCATGAGTAGCTAGTATCATTTATTTTATATTTATTTATTCTTATTATATAATATATAATTATTTTTATATTTCCTAGGGGACGACGGAATACGAATAAAAAATATTTAGAGAAGTTTTGTATTTATTTATTGTAAAACTATTGATCTATTACTACTACACAAATTCAGTTAAGACTTTATTTACAAATTGTTTACGTACCATCAAAAACAACCAGTGGGATTACGACTATACGCCTCCAAACATGCCTGTTACTAACTATACGCCTCCAAACATGCCTGTTAACTGTTAGCGCTGCACCACATTTGCATTCTTTCGACTGAGACAGACGAGTTTTAGGCTGGCTATCTTTATGATCTCAAGTCAACGGTCAGCCAAAACAATATCGAGGATTTAATTAACATCTTCCTCAGGGGTAAATTCAATCGATAGTCCTGGTAAAATCAGCAAACCTCTTATATAGGTAAAACTTGAGTAAATGAATAAAATTCATACAATAAATGAATAAATTTATAATTAAGAATAAATTTGAATTTAAGAATTGTGGAAATGGCATATAAATTTAAATAAACAAGAATTTCCATGGAGAAGCGACAGTACACTTAATCAACTATAACTTATACAATATATCAACATGAGATGGCGCTGAATCCCCGTAATATCATTTCAACTTGTTCTAAGTCTGCTTGATGGTTTAAACGCGTAAAATATTGTTTGATTAATATATTGAAAGTCTACTTTACTTGCTCAAGGTAACAAGAGAACAGCCAAAATTATTTTTGATGTGTGTATATTAAAGATGGTCGAGCCCAATACTTTGTTTTGTCACCTTGCGGCCTGTGTGTGGTAATAGGTTACCAACACCTAGTATAGACAGATAAAGATCCATCTGGGCGGGATTCGAATCCGCAATCTCAAGCATAACGCCTCCGCATATCCACTTACGTTACCACTGCGCCGATCAGTGAACAAATACCTATTCTACAATATCATACGTGACATTTTGTAAGGGGTAGTACCATTATGCAGTGCAGCCGAATTACTCAGGCATGACCGGGAATGTTTTTCCCGCTCAGATGCGACCGCCGTAAAGTGGCAGCTAGGTACTTTCGCGTTTCGTGCGGTTTCAAAGTAGCCAAGTAGATTTCAAAGCCTGTGGCGCATCGGATAGAAGGAGGAAGCAAAGACAAAGCATGTGCTTGACTATATTGCGATTGTCCAGATCAACGCGGGACGATTTACACATGATTCGTCAAGTGCTTCAAAGGAACCAACATACATACATAACGAGAACATAAAATTTATAACCCTCCTTTGCGTTAGGCAGTTGGGTGGCAAAGAAGGTAGAAGCTTAAGGATAACAGTTCATCGTCCATTGTCGGAAAAGTACATTTGAGCCGTTTGCTTGTAAGGGTGTCCTGAGTTCTGCCTAATCTCCAAAATGGGAAATCAAAAACTTAAATTTTAAATAATAGATGAGTCCATATTTATTTTTACACCATTTTCCTTTGAAATGTAAGATGTTTCTTCATAAAAAAGCCCTGTATACATACGACTGTTGTTTCACCTCCTTGGGGTAACTGTAGGTATAGAGTTGGACAAATTCGACAAGAGATTTTTTAACGTTTTTGTTTTGAGTTCCTTCATTTTGGGTTTTGTTCTTTGTCTTTGTGACACCATGTCATGTGTACTGAGAGTAATTACGATATAATGGGAATCAAGAATTTGTAACGGAATTCCAAGGACATTAATGCAAAGTCTCAAATTTTATTACTTACAAATATATGTAACACATTCTTTACTTATAAAGTTTCCATATAGTAGATAGGTATACACCTTTTTCGTGTCACTAACCTTTACCATGTTGATGGAAGGACCGCTACAAAAGGTTAAGAATTAGAGTCCATTTAATTGTTATCGGGATGGTTCGCTCTATGGAGGAGGTCGGTTCATTCATTCATTCATAATATTTTATATATTTGATAGCCCATTGGGTGGAAGGAGGGCAACGCATCGGCATAGTAATTACGTGGATGTTCATGGGCGTCGGTAGTCGTAAAACGTTTCACGTCAGAATCGGATGAAGAAATTTCAGACTTTCATGTCAAGGATCAGAAGATGAGCATGCATATCTGGAGTTCGTATTCCGGTAAAGGTAAATCAGTTTTATTATTTTTCAAAATAAAATTTTTAATCATAATAATGAGCCATTAAAGCTTTGCATTTTCCTCTTGTTTGGTCGTACAAGACATTACACTTACCCCCTATGTAGCGCGCTGGGGCAACTTGTACACGTTAAAATATAGCTTAAAGTAAAATCATATAAAAGGGGAGGATTTCACAATAGACTTGAGTTCCTTTCAGTCTTTCAACAGAGTAACACCAGTATGTTAAATGTTAAAATGAGCTTAAGTTCTAGATTTGTTGTATTCTTTGCATTCCAAGTGTTTTTTACTTTTTTAATCCACTGCCAAGCGGAGGACAGTTGTGAAACGTTACAATCGGAAATTCACATTACTAAAGGTAATAGGTATTTTCTTTTGTTTATTTATTTTGAACATCATTTATGAACATAATTGATGGGCCCATTGCTACTTTTGCTACGTGTACTGATTGGCCGATTTTGAATTTTGCACAGATACAAACGTTGTCAAACATAGACGATATTTCGATTGTCACAGCAATGCACAAGATTTTAATATTAGCATTTACATCGATGGAGCTTTGTCTGCGAACGATTTTAATATCGTAGTCAGTGAAAAAAAATCTCGAAACACGAAATAAAAATAAACTTTCTGGCCCAAAAAATTTTTAAAGAATAATAAATGGATTCACATTCTGATTTACTTAATATTCTCGTTGGTATGGTGGTGGTTACGCAGTCCGGGTTTAAATCCCGAGTTGTATCAATCAAACTTAAGTACATTTTATGAGTGCCTACTCTTTCAGTGAAGGAAAACATCTCGAGTAACCTCGGATTCGTGTATTCCAATTCGGATTTCGACCTGTTTGGGGTGAATACCCCTTCTGGGTTGCAGGCTTTTGTTAGCACTCTACTACTCCTGGCCATCTTCGCAGGGCTTCTGCGAGGGCTACGGGCACCGAGGCGAACCTCATAACACGGGTGGGATCGCGAAGGGACAACTATCAATAAATTTGCGGGTTTGCCGTCGTGGCTTATGGGCTCAGGGAGGGAATGTAGGCCTGTTTAGGGCCTGTGTGTTGTGTGGTGTGTTGTGACTGTGGTGAGTAGCGATTGGGTGTGTCAAGCGGACTAGGGACTGCGTGTCCTGTGATCCTCGTCCGGATCACAGGACACGCAGTCCCTAGTCCGCTTGGTGGATCACGGGGGTTTGATAGCAGCCTCTCTGTGAAAAAACTTGTTCCCTTATCCAATCCCCTAGAGGAGGTAGCCGACCGCGATATAATCTGATTCACAAACACGATAAGGTTAGGGCGAAAGAGACTGCATCTATACCTTTAGTAAAAAAGCAAATGACAATAAAAATTAATTACTTCACAATTTCAGACGAGTATGATGATATGGGGAGCCTGGTGAGGTCATGCGGTGGCGATGTTACCGTCAACAAATGCGAGGGAGTTTGTAGAAGTCAAATACAACCGTCGGTTGTAACAGCGACAGGATTTTTAAAGGTAATGTCGATCTGTGACCAACAGGCACATACGAAACCGACCCTTATTTAAATCCAGTGTCACCATTTGAATCAAGATCGTTTGAAACGATTAGTCGAGCTCTCATACGCATTCTTCATTGAACTTCTCGAATTTTATTTTCGCAGCATATTTGTGTTTTTACCCGACTGCGCAACGCATAGGTGGGTTGTCTTATATGTATGGTTGTTCCTTTGATGCGCTGTTTAGAGCCCATTTTTATGAGTCACACGTCTTTGGAACAGTTTCGATATTACGCGTGTCAAAGAAGTCTGTATAATAATAAAAATTAAAAGTACATGCCATGTTTTAAAAAAGAAAAATAATTGTCATTTTTTTTACTGCTTTATGCTGACGGAAGTGTCCAGTGCAGCTTCATCGGTTACTGTAAGACACATCGGGCGACGGTCTAGGTTTCCCCTTCGTCTTACCACGTGGTGAACGGTCGACCAACAGTTCGTCTTTATAAACGCGGCCTCCACTCCAGAACCTTAGTGGCCTACCTGCCATCTGATCTTCTGAACGTGTGACCAGCCCATTGCCACTCCATTGAGCTAATTCTTCGCGGGATATCAGAAACTTCACTTCTCTGCCTTATGACTTCGTTGCGAATTCTATCGCACAAAGAAACACCCAATATAGCACGTTCAATAGCCCGCTGAGCTAACGCAAAATTGCGGACCAGTCGTAAATTAAGGGGCCATATTTCGGCACCGTAGGTCATCACGGGGAGAACGCATTTGTTGAAGACCTTTGTCTTAAATCTCTGTGGCTATAACGTATACCTCGGGCAGCGATTGCAATTAGGTAGACATAACTTCTAGAAGGAAGCCAATAGAACGATTCAATTGGGTTGGACAGCATTCCGGAAGCTTCGTCACATTCTCACGTCGCCTATACCGAAGAGGATGTACATTAATTTGAATTATTACAGGAATGTTATTGCTGTCGAGAAAAACATCTTAAAGAACGATACATCACCCTCACTCACTGCTACGATTCAGACGGGTTGAGACTTGAGGATGAGGAGAGAGCCACGATGGAAATCCGTTTACGGGAACCCTCGGATTGCAATTGTCACAAGTGTGGAGATTTCGGCCGATAAATAAATTACAACGCTCGTTAAAAACGTTGGAACTGTGTATATATTTGGCCGATATTTGATATATCGCTTCGACCTATTTGTATAAATAATTGTACTTAATTCTTTGCATACACATAAAATAAAAATAAAAAATTATGAAAATGAATAAATGTCTTTTATAATTTGATGTTTTTGACCTGAGTTAACCCATTCTCAATGAATATGACAGCTGGATGAGTGTCGTAACATGACCACAACTGTGCGCCACTTAGCTTATTAGATAAGTTATAGGAGAAGTATGTGTAGGCAACGTTATACAAGGTTCAGGGTCTAAGAGACGTGTTTAGGTTTTGCGTTGGCGCTTTCGCGGCATTTGATATAGGTGTTCATACGGACGTTTTAAAATCACTTCTGTCACTTCACTCGTGTTAGAAGACGTGCAATTGGTTAGAATTTGTAAATTACGTATTGGCAATGACTATTCGCGTTGCTAGATGACGTAAACGGTCATGGGCGGCATTCTGGATACATCCCCTTAATGTAAAGGTACTAAAAGTAGCAATAAGTAACTCTTTTGCAATGATTTGAGGCAATTATCCGATATTATAAGAACATTATTGACGGAGTATTGGAAGTGTTGAGACCTACTGATTTTAACTTAACATACGCAATGACAAATGGAACCATTTCAATTAAACGGCAGGGGTTGAGAGATCGACAGTACTGTGTCTATAGACATCTGCATAATGTTATGTAGATATGTCACTCTCATTTCATACAATGGGCCCCCGGCAAGTCACAAGTTGCTCGAAACGCCGCCGTTGACACTTTGTGGCGGTATTATGTGAGTGAGAGGTTCCTCGGTTGTACCCGTCAAATTTGGCTGCAATGCAGCGACCTCTTCCTAACATGAGTACTAACGAGTTACTATAGTACCAACCTACGAGGGGCTAACGCACAGCCGTAACCTTTTGACTGCCGGTGCGTAAAGCACCACCATCACCACCACGGTCACCAGTCTCTCAACACAAGAAACGCGATAGTATAAGGAAATCAAAAGGTGCCTGATGTGTCTGTGCTCGAAACAGCTACAATGGTACTATATTTAAGACCTTTTTTTCTTTTTTAGCATGTGGGAACCCCCTCGGGTACCATCTCAGCAGGGCCATGACTGAAATGGTTATGTCGGACTTGAATCGACTAAAACCACACGATGTTCCATCCCGGTAGTCTGTAGCGAGGCGCCCAGGTATGCCCTAGAAAGGATGATCCCTGGACACATCAGAAGACTTTGACTACTTGTTGCCCAACAGATGGTCTCACCAAGAGTTGCGACTTGCGAAGAGCCTAGCCCCCTCAAGTTTAAAAGGCGCGCGCGGAACACGTCACGCCACCCACTTCGGCCTGATTTTGCTAGGGCGTGGGATGGCCCCTCCCAGCGCCCACAGGCCAGCCCTCATAGAGGTGGGAGGTCATTGATCTTGTACTTGTGCTTTCCGACAAACTCTCCACTGTCTCTTTTGCGGAGGTCACTGTCTCGCAAAAGGAGACGATAGCATTCCAAAAAGTCTCGCTTTGGATCATAGCCTGAATAAAGGCCTCTAGCGAGACGTTTCCCACTTCTATGATTGCCACGAAGTTGCGCTGTTGCACCCACGCAGAACACTCTGCAAGAGTGTTCTGCGTGGGTGCAACAACGCGGTATCCTCGTGGCAACTCCTCATGATGGGTTTTATGGCTGAAATTGTGGCGTGCCCATGTTAAAAAATAAAAAAGCCTAACAAATAAAAATCACCTTATTAAAGTTTTATGACATAACTTCCGACGTAAGTCAATATCAACATTCAGAAATACGTCCAGCCCTTGAGAGAGCGTGCGACAGACTATACTGGGCGTAATCCAAGGCTCCAGTGCATTCAGCTAGTATCGGAACACTTGTGTTGTTATCGTGTTGGTATCAACCAACGTTCAGTTACATGATCATTTGGAAATGACTCAGTAGACCAAAACAGTACTGTGGATGCTGTCTATACCTTCGGTGGACCGTGTGGTTTTACTTATATTTTTACTCGCCTTGACGATTATAACATTGGTTTTTGTAAATATTTGAAAAGTTATGAAAGTTTAAGTAAATGCAGCGCATCTTTAAGCCCTGCTGGGACCCGGAGCTTGGAGTTGAGACTATTAATACCATAGTATGTTTTTGATATTTTTCTTATTCAGTAGCATATCAGTCACCAAAGACTAGTGGAGCTTGGGGCTACAGCACCCTGAAGCCACTGAACCGGAGCCGAATAAATAATATTTTTAAAAACAGCCATAGGTACAAAAATAATAATAAGATTTATGTATAAGCGACTATCATTTGGATGTTTCTGTTAGAGATGGCCGACAATGTAGGTACGAGGGGTGATCGATAGGTATCCGAAACGACAAAGAAAGACTTCAATAATCTATTTAAAACAATTTTATTTTTAAACGTCGTTTCCTTCTACCTCGATGCATTAAGTCTAGCGCTTCTCCAGTACCGTTACACCAGTATGATAAAATGTTTTCTCTAACCTCTCAAAATACTCGTCTACGGCGAAAATAAATTCATCATTCGAAGAAAATCTTCGGCCACCTAACCATTTCTTGAGATTCGGGAATAAGTGGAAGTCAGACGGGGCCGGATCTGGGGAATAGGGGAGATGCGGTAACAATTCGAACCGCAATTCATGGAGTTTGGCAACAGCAACCCTTGACGAGTGCACAGGTGCGTTGTTCTGGTGGAATAAAACTTTCTTTTTGACTAAATAAGGACGGTTCTTTCGGATTTCTTTATAAAAAATTTGCCGCAAGATTGCATAATACTCTCAATTCATTGTTTTTCCTCTTTGCAAATAATCCACCAAGTATCCTTGAATAGATATTTTAAAATCATGATTAGGTTTTTTCATAGCAAAAGGGGGGCAAACGAGGAGTCGAGGCCTTTGGATGACTACCGACGCCCATGGACATTCGCATGAGTATTACGCAGATGCGTTACTCTCCTATCACACCACCTTAAAGGGACCATTGTATGTATTGTATGTATGAATGAATGTATGAATGTATGAATGTATGAATGTATGTATATATGTATGAATGTATGCATGGATATATGTATTTTTTATAGAATAGGGGGGCAATCGAGCAATCGGAGCCTTTTTACGACTACCGACACCCATGAACATCCACATAATTACTATGCCGATGCGTTGCCCTCATTCCCCCCCCCCAATGGGCCACCGACTACTCAGAAACCGCTCGAAACGCGACACTTAAGACGTCACTTTACGGCGGTATTATGTGAGCGAGAGGTGCCACAAAACACAACGGCCCTGTTTTTGAAAATGGATACCCGTCATGTTATTCGCCGATTTCTACAATACGACCACGACATACGCATGAATAGGACCACCAGCGGGACATCATCAAGGATACAACCCAAGTCTGAACGCTCCTCGTATTAATGACGTCAGAGCAAACGCTGAGCTCATTTACAAAATGTCGAACCGCCTAGATTCCGACCCAGAGGCTATAAACGCCCTAGGTCGCTATGGGAATGAAGTCGATTGAAAACCTAGCCCTGGTCAGTAGGGATCAGGTAAGCCCGCAATGCCGCTACCACAGCCAGTTAGAACCCTACTACTACTTCGTTCAATACGAACGGCATCCGCAATAAAAACACAATGTCGACGTCCTACTATTGCTTGAGACGTTTTTAAAACCGTGTAATAGAGATCCGAGAAACCGCAATTATCAATTAATTTCGAATTACAGGTTGCAATCCTGAAAAGGAGGCACGGCTACTTAGTATAAGAGGGCATTACACTGTGTCCCCCTGGAACCACCCGACCTAGAAAACATAGAAGTTTCACTATGCAAACAATACGTGTCAGGTCATCGATCAATCATGCTAGTTTCTGCATACCAACCACCCAGCAAACCTGTTTTACAATATCCAAACAATATAATATTAATTATCAAATCCAGCAATAGACAACTATGAAAAAGCCGAGTTACTAGCCGACGCGCTAGGATCTCAATCACCGAGTACCACACCACTAGTAACTTCTCATGTAGCCGAGGTACACCGGTGAGTTGAGCACCACCTCTCTCTACTTCCGGAAGGCAATCCTAAACGTTCTACGACTAAAAGACGAGGTGAAACTCCTCATCCGAGATCTCGTCACTAGATGATCCCCCGGACCGGACGGGATCACAATCAAAGTATTCGAAATAATGCCGCCCGCTTAAGTATGCCTGCTAGTGTGCATATTCAACGCCTTTCTCGAGGTATGCACGTTTCTCGACATATGGAAGGAGGCCATTGTTATTGGTATTCACAAGCCAGGCAAGCCTAGAAACTTGCCCACAAGCTACCGTCCAATAAGCCTCATCAGTTCGTTGGCTAAGCTGTATGAGAGAGTCCTTCTCGCGCGCATCAAATATATATAATTATAGCCGGCGACTTCAGTAGTTGCCATACTGAATGTATA
>JAFELO010000603.1:443682-466218 GCA_017140195.1 Eumaeus atala | reverse complement strand
GCAAATCTCTTTACTTGAAATCAAAATCCGCAAGTGACAATGTGTATTTTTCAAAAGTTACGAATGAAAAGACAAAAACTAAGAAAAGATTTGCATGGAACAGGTAAAGTTTGTTTTGTTTCATATTTATTTAACATTTTCCTATAATTAAAAAAAATTACGATTTGCGAAGTCCTGTCTTCACGATTTCCTTTTATCGTGTTTGGGGTTTAGGTTGAACAAGACGTTCCCCATCATGGTTTAAGCCTTGTCGTGGCGGTGGGGCTTTGTAGCCTGGGGTGAATCCAGGCGAAGCCAATTGAACATAGGGGGATCTTTGTACTCCTCTTCTAAGAAGTGGGGGCTTAAAGATCAGGAGGAGGAATCGCTCTCGTCGGGGTAAGAGGGGTACTCTTACAAGAAGAAGGGACCTAAGAGCAACAGGAAGAGGCGCTTATGCGCACGGGGCAAGGGGCGAGTATGGGAACCTCACCCCATTCACTGTCCTAATGTCGATGGGGTTGTCCTGTAGTACTGGGCAGCCCCATCTGTGGAGGTGGAGTTGGTCCCTTAGGGGGCTGATTAGCCGTCGAGGTGCCCTGATGATTGTTGTTCCGGGGCACCTCACCAAGGGCGGCACTGATGGCACTCGCGGTAGTTTTTGTGGGTATTTGGCACTATCATGTGCCGCCAGTCCCACACACCACTGGACCCACGGCCGGTGAAGGCGAGTAAATACGTTTTCCCGCGTCAACAAAAAAAAGGTATTAATTTCGTAAAAATATATAGAAGAAGTACTGCTATAATGTATACAAATGTAACATGGAAAAACCGTGACCGGGCTTAAGGCAGGATGTACACTGTTCATTGAAGGACAATTTGTTCTTAGGTTCAGGGTGAGCTATAAATTCTAACATGTTTAGTAGTTTATTTAACGCTTTTATAATAATACGTTTTTAGTTTTAATAATAATTTTTAAAAAACGTTTGCCATTCGCTAACGTAGAATCGGAGCCTTTTACGATTGCTGTGCCGATGCGTTGCCCACCTTTTCACCTCCACTTTATTTGTTACTGAAATTCATTGATTAACAAAGATATAAAATTTTAAATTCATATTTGATTTAATGTCATGACAAATTTATCACATAACAACACTTGTCGGGACAGCTAATTGTCGACAGTTTCTGCAGCGAAATAAGTGGAAACATAAGATTTTTTCACAATTTTAGTTACATTGTCTAAGTGTGATGATAATCAGAACGTTTTAGAAAATGTCATATTAGTGTAAATGTGCAATTTAAACTGCGCCATAAATTAAATGTGTATATTTTCATATTTTTCCCCGAATCTAGAATTCGTTAGAGTGTACCTGTATGTTGTCCGGCCTGATCATAAATGCTTGCCGGATTGGCCGGATCCGCCATTTCATTTCTAATAAGAATATAATATAGATAAAAAATTAATACTTGAGGAAAAATATGTACGAGTTGAGTATTTCAGTGAAATTTAGTTTTGTTTTAATGATTTTATATCCATCTTAAAACATACATATAATTTAATTTAATGATAAATGGTCGTAAACAATTCCAATATTATCCGCCAGTTGCACGCGTCAGCATCTCAGCGTGATACCTACATGAGGAAAAGTAGACAAGTCCACTAAAACGATAACAATGTAAATATGAAATACAGGACTTTCATTTCAGTAGCATACCATTCTGTTCCTATAAAAGCAGGATTTTATCCTAACAGAACACACTCGGTACCCACTAGCGGCCAAGTAGAGTAGTCAAGGGATTTATCAAATAAAATGTTCAGAATATTACCAGGTTTCGTGTTAGTGTTGGTAGTGGCGTATTTAAACAAAAACGAAGTTAGAGGTCAGGAAGTTCTGCTTCATCCAGGTATAAATATGAGTATTATTAGTCGCGACGTGGCGATGGGGCCCACTCCTAATGTGGATTTTAAATGGGGTTGGGGTGCAATCCTAATGTGCCACCTCGCGTCATTGGCAAAGTAAATGGTAGCTTATAATGGCTGTGCGACATGAATTTCCTTTTATTTCTATATTTTTTATTTTACCTATGTTTCATTTACGTCTAATACTAGAAGCAATGTTGTTTATATAGATGGGTAGGAACAGTACCTCAGGAACTTGACATAGCCTCACATCCAAGGTTTACAATTTGCAGTACCTAGACTTTCCATTCCTTCATTTTAGAACTGTGGTTTAAGTTGGTTTGTATTGTCTTAGACGTGCTTAACTAACTTATCTGTTACGTTGACGTCAACCAATTGATACCACATGAAATGATAACATTTCATGTGGTATCGCTATGTCGCTTTTTAGTAAATTGTCAATTCTTAATGAGTTTGTAAATGTAAATGATGCAAGCAGCTTATGGCCGTGAGCTGTGGCGTACTCTGGAGGGAGGAATATAAATTTAAAAGGGTTTTCGTCACCGTGTGCGTTTTATCTATTTATTCTTCTTTGTAGGACAAGAATGTCAAATGACTCCAGTGATCCACGTACTTCAACATCCAGGCTGTGTGCCTAAACCGATTCCATCGTATGCTTGTATTGGGAAATGTACTAGTTATGTGCAGGTAACCTTACACTCAATATGACTTACGTTAAAACTTATATTAAGAGTAAGGAGAGAGAAAGAAGATTTGGTTGAATTTCGGTTATGGATAATTTTATGTTATAATGACATGAATTATAGTGTTTAAGTGTGTGTACAGATGCAGTTTCTATTTTCTTATATCACTATGATAATGGGACGGCAGTCCATCATTCGTCCCAAACCATACGTTATATGGCTGTTAGTCACTATATCACAAGTTAATAATTTTCATGGAGTAGGTATAAAGAGTTATTTATTTGTAGGTTTCGGGGAGTAAAATTTGGCAAATGGAGCGATCATGCAGCTGCTGCCAAGAATCTGGAGAACGTGAGGCAACTGTTGTACTATTCTGTCCCAAAGCCAAAAGCGACGAGAAAAAATATCGGAAGGTAAACATTTTTTTTCTACTTCCATGTCCAAACGCCTTAAAATTTACGCGCCTTCACCGGCCCAAGGTGAGGTCCATGGTGTGTGGAACTCGCGGCACATGATAGTGCCGAATACCCACAAAAACCACCGCGAGTTCCACCAGTGCCGCCCTTGGTGAGGTGCCCCGGAACTACAAATTATTAGGCCACCTCGACGGCTAGTCAGCCCCCTAAGGGACCAACTCTATCTCCACAAATGAGGCCGCCCCGCACCACAGGCCAACCCCACCAACTCGGCACCGTGCACAAAAGCGCAACATCCTGTTGCTTCTAGGCCCCCTCCTCTAATAAGAGGGGCACCGAGAGAGACTCCTCCTCCTGATCCCTAAGCCCCCCCTCTACTTATAAGAGGGGTGCAAAGATTCCTTACAATTGGCTTGAACCATGGTGGGGTTCATAAAGATATGCTTGCTGTGTAAAATTCGCGGCATTGTTAGCACCGAATACCCCGATGTCTAGAAATGTCCTCCCATTGTGGGGTGCCTCGGATATGTAAAACAACAGCGCCCTATCAATTAACTAACCCCTAACTAGAACGGATACTAATACCACAGAAAGAGAGATGTTTTCGCATGGGACAATAACGGGACTTTGCAATCGATACGCTCCGATCTTGATATCATGTTTCACGAAACCGCTATGTTTCTTCTGCTCTATTATGCATACATAACATAAGAATAGACATTCGTGATTATTTCATGCATAAAATTATTTTCAGGTACCAACCAAAGCTCCATTGGAATGTATGTGTCGGCCTTGTAGTACCATAGAAGAAAGTTCCGTGGTACCGCAAGAAATCGCCGGGTATTCGGAAGACAGTTTACTTCGTAGTCATTTTGGACAAAGTTCATAAGAAAATACTTTGGAACACTTGAAATGAAACATGAATACAATTTGTGATTTTTTAAAGTTAATAAATATTATTTACAGTAAGGAATTTTTTTCTCTATCAGTATACAGAACTTTAAAGGAGTGTAGCGTGATATCGCCACTGATGTTTCACTTCCCATATCGTAGGTAATAAAAAATTGGGTGAAAAGCTTTTCAAGAGCTGCAGTCTTATTTTTTTTATCCAATTTAATTGAAAATTATAAATACGTGAAATAAATGAAAACAAATTACTTATTATTGTTTTGATGAACTGGCGACTTTCATATAGTCAGGGCGTTAAAATCAAAGATATTTGTACCTACCTGTTACGTTTCACTCGGGAATCGTTCATTTATTTCAAATAGAAAGTATTTTTTATGTTATGTTAGATTACATTCTATAACTGTATAAAATTTATCAAAATCTGTAAAATCATCTTTATATGAAAAAACAAACAACATGTAGGTTCCGTCTGAAATCGTTATCTGAGGAATTACAGCTTCGGATGAGCCTTATACTGGTCGAATAACTACCTCCAGACCAATATGTACCTGGCTTTCTCTTTTCAGCATTTGACGATCACATACCTGATATCCAACATGACGCCTTCTAACGATTGAAGCTTGCCTTTCCAGTAATCGGTTGGGTACTCTGGCCTTGCCCAATCGTATGACATGTAGGACATGTCATCGTAGACGCCCTACCGTGAAACCTCTAGTAAATGTATGGAGCCCATTTTCTCCTAACACGACTTATATGTTTTCAACGTTTTGCTATTTATTAGTAATCATTTTGTTCGCAACATACTTTTTTATTTTTATTTTATAGATGAGATCCGAGGGTTGGCGCTATGTCAGCATCATCGTGGCTTCGAATTCACAAAATATAAGATGTAAAAACCATATTGGCCAAACTTTCTAAATTAAAACTTCAGCTTGGAAAAAGAGGAAGAACGTTGTTTTGATTTCGTGTGACATATTTTGACATCAGTATTCAGTAAATTGCCTAAATTGTTTACATCTCTGTTAGGCGGTAGAAATAAAGTCCTTTATTTGAAAATTTTGAATCGAACACAAAAATGAGTCGCAGAAAACGTACCAAAGTATGATTTAAATTTTTAAAGGAATTACACATTTTTTAATACACATATATCTCGTACACTTCGTAGTTTCATGTAGGTTATGTTTATTGATTTAGGTTGAAAACCGGGAATTAGATGAAAAGCTGAAACAAGAGGACTCGGAATCTGATCAATCAGAAAGAAGTAAAGTTATGGTTGGCAGTCCGTTGCCTATCAGTAGCCGGCGTGAATCTTCATCAAGTCGTACTACTGATTCTAAAAAAGAAGAAAAGACAATCATCATTGAAGAACCTAAACAAGAAGACATTGAAGAAATTAATTATAAAGAGATGCTGAACAGGTAAAAATAACAAAGTTTCTTAACAATAATTGTTGTTTCTTTTCAATAGAACAAATATAATATTTGTAAGTAAATGAAATTTTACATAATATGGTCCAGATGGTTCTGGTCCAGTATTTAGGCTCATGGAATGTCACTAGTAAGTATGTGTATGGCTGCTTAATAACAATATTTAATCGTTGTCTTCACAGAACTTTCCAATTCCTAGGTATAGCTAATTATTACAGAAAATAACCTTTACAGTAATATGGTACTACACCGTGTTACTGTAAAGATATCCATTTATATATATATATATATAGATAGATATATATATATAGACATACATACATATAGTTTATACATTATTACAGTTTGGAAGGAGCTGCTTTTCAATCCAGGCTGCCATTTGATAAGATGTCTTCCTTAGAAGCTGAGTGCTTTTCTGATTTGCAAGGTCCGTCAAGCCAGGCCTTTATTCAAATTAGGAATCGTATACTAAAGCTTTGGTTTGAAGATCCCAAACGGCAATTGACACAAGAACAAGCTGTTCAGAGAATGGAGGTAATTTATATAGTAATATTTTATAGTCAAGTAAAATTTATTATATTGATGAACATGTCACATGACAAAAATGTGCCGAAGTCAAGTTCACTTTTTATAGTACCTTTGCTTGTTTTATCGATTCTTATGTTTGCAAAAAAGATGAGCTTGTGGCAATCATGAGAATTGAAGAAGATTAAAACAATATAAATCAGTGCTAGTTGAGGTGTACCTATCTGTACCATAACAAAATTTACAATTTTGCTTTGTTTCTGCTGTGTTTAATAAAAGGGTCATATAGTTAGATGCTCAGCCATTGTTAGTATGAAATAATGATTTTTGGTAACCAAAAAAAACATACTATATATAAAAAAAAAGAAAAAAAAGCACCTTCATGCCTGTTATCCCCGAAGAGGTATGCAGAGGTGTGCTAATACATCCACAACTCGTAAGTCCAGTAGATATAGTAGAACACTCATGATTAGCTAAGGTACTGAGGCCCATGACGTTATAGGTGGAAAGCCTATGGCCACTTCGGGCACATTCCAATCACGTACAATGTTATGGGTGCTCAGAATAATCTGAGAAACATGCTATATATATTGTGAAATATATCCAACATATTATTATTAATAATAATTTGCATACATTTCAAAATTTGTCTAATTAGAAAAAATGTGTACTTTCAGCCCCCCTACAATGGCGATCCAGCACTTGTTATGAGATGTCATGCCTTCTTGGAGCGTCATGGTTTTTTGAACTATGGCATTTATGAGCGCATAACTCCTATTCCATCGCCACCAAAGGGAAAACAAAGACCAAAAGTTATAATTATTGGAGCAGGTAGCTGTTTAAACACTCCCAACTATTTAACTACACTGTAATAATGAATGGCGTGGAAATGTATAATGTAACATATTACGCTAATGTTATCACATTTTTATAATTATAATTGTTATATAACCTATTTAATGAACAATACTACTAGTAAAGATGGACTGATACCAATATGGTATCAGAATTTATGTACATCGAACAGCACATAAAACATGTACATTGTACAGAATGTCAAACACCACCAGCACACATTTGATCACCTGAAAAGGATGTATATTATCATATATGCGCACACATATTTTTTTTAACATACATGAGAGAATTAAATTAATTCTTAATTTTTGGTTAACTGAATACCAACTTTTAACATACCAACTTTTCTTTGTTCTTTAAAAAGTAAAGACATTGTTTTTCAGGAGTATCCGGTTTAGCAGCAGCCCGACAGCTGCAATCATTTGGTTGTGAAGTAGTTATATTAGAGGGGAGGGATCGAGTGGGAGGTAGAATTGTAACATATCGGAAAGGACCTTATGTTGCTGACTTAGGTAAGCCTATATGAATTATAAATCCTAGGGTTGCCAGGGTTTCACCAGCATAATCCGTAACCCATATTCTACATTCCTATCTATCTACATGGTTGCTTATAACCTTCCTCTGTGAAGAGCTGGTGGCACAATGGGACAACACATATTTGAATGTTCATGGGCGTCAGTAGTCACTATATGGCTCTGATTGCTTTTTGTCCCCCTTGATATTTGAAGTCAGGCAGTTCTCCATAGTTGTACTTCACTGCCCCTGTTGTGCGAGTGTTATTAGTGCTATATAAGGTTATGATGACGATGACAAGTAAAAAATAATTTCAGGAGCTATGGTTGTGACTGGACTGGGGGGGAACCCCGTGACCACATTGTCAGTTCAGATGAATATGGAGCTACATAAGATTAAACAGAAGTGTCCTTTATATGAAGCCACAGGGCATCAAGTTCCTAAGCATAAGGATGAAATGGTAAGTAGCATTTCCAAGTTCATAATCAATAAATTTCTGTCCTTAGGAGAAGACTATGAAAACCAGTGGGCATTCTCAGCCTCATCTGGTTGCGAAACGGAAATAATTTCTTACCGAACCAAAGGAACACTAATAATGGGCTAACATTACGAAAAAAATCTATTTGCGGCCCGACAGATGTTGCACAGCCGCAATAAATTTTCCTAATTATTTAGATTTATTATTAAGAAATTCGAATGTTTTATTCATCAATGTGGATGGTACGGTTGCAAATAGGAAAATAACATTGAAAAATAAGCCGATAGGATGATTAGAGATACAAATCATTGACTTCATATTTATTTGTAGTGTAAGAGGTAAACAAACATTTGGATCCTTTTGATGACAACTGATTCCAATGGGCTACTGAAAAGTCTCAAACTGCAGGAAACTTCACAGCTGTCACTTTTTTCGGTATCATGTAGTATGCATGTGCAACCCAATTCAGCTGCAATGCAACATGACACTATCTATGCAAATGTATCTAACTTTTATTTCTTTGTAACAACATAAAATTGATAGAACTATTATTTGTTTTAAGGTGGAGCGAGAATTCAACCGTCTCCTAGATGCCACTTCGTATTTGTCCCATCAAGTGGACTTCAATTACTACAACGACACGCCGGTGTCTCTCGGACAAGCCCTCGAGTGGGTGATCAAATTGCAACAGAAAAACGTTAAGCACAAACAGGTTAAGCACACCTATCGAACGGTAGAAATATTACAGTAGAGTTATTTTAACAGATTAATCCTGAATACTGATGAGAACGTTGCGAAAAATAAGTGGCGTAGCAATCGTCGACGGCCATAACAAAGATTAAGTGAAAGAGGATAATAAAGATAGTGTTGGTGAATAAATTAAAAAGGGCAGGGTTCATTGGTCTGAAAATGTACATAAATTGGAAGCTGAAAGGTCAACAAAACATTTATGTGCAATTCGAATGTGAAATGTGTATAAGTGCCGAGGAAGATCAACAGTGACGTAACGTGATCAGATTGATTTCTGTCATATCAGATGACAGAAAAGCAAAACTTAAAGATGTTCTGTTGTATAAGAATTCCGATTCCATGAAGTTTTACCGTCATTTCGGTTACATTTACAATGTCGCGTTATACCCATGTCGATCGAACGCCCAAACCTTTGTCATAAATTCATACATTCAGACATGTTTTGTCATCACAGAATGTTATTTCATGTGATTTTATGTATGAAATTTTTGATGAAAATTAATCGATTATATATTTTCTAAACAGATTCAGCACCATAAAGCCCTCATCACTCTCCAGGAGAAGTTAAAGGCAAACATAAGCAAGTAAGTAACAATTGTTTAATGAAAGTAACAGAAATGACCCGCGGGGCTAGCAGACGCATGTTTACATTTAAGACCAGTTTGCATCCAATCTCATTGATATACAAAGGAATCTGCTAGCAAAGCTTCATGGCAGTTGGTAGCTGTCCGTCACCCACCCTAGTCACAAGACCTTGCCCCAACAGATCCTTTTTTTTTCAAAATTTTCCTTTAAAAAAAAACGCTCATGATGACTTCATCGCCTGGTGTCCACCGGACATTTAGCAAAATTGTATAGATAATTTCCGTAGATAAATTGCGATAAAAATGGCAAAAATGTAAAGATATTTTGTACTAGTATTTTATTACTTAAATTTATAAAATTCCACTTAATTTTTTTTCTTTCTTAGCTATTGTTATGCATATGTGTTGACTGCCTTCGCGCCAACACCTCATCTACCTATCGCTTCCCGGTGGTATCATATGCGAGAGGCCCCGGTCGCGCTCAATTCGGCTGCAATGCAGCATAGCACTCTTTCTAAAGTAAATGAACTATGTAATAGTGGTATTTCATTATCATATTCCCCATTTTTATAGAATGGCCGACATCAAAGAGCTCCTACACTCGATGAAGGCCGAAAAAGACGCGCTCCTACTGGAGAAAGAGAATGGCACGGTGACAGACGGCATCCTTCATGAATTCAACGTGCGCCGCCTAAATCGCGAGATGACGCAGTTGTGCAACGAATACGAGTCGCTGACTTCCATGAATACGACCATGGAAGAGAAGCTGGCGCAGCTAGAGGCCAACCCGCCTAGGTACAGTGGAATTCAAAATCGTGTTTACTATATTTATTAAGTCGAGCTTAGTCCCTTTAAGTACAGTCGAAATCACAATAATTTCACACTTGAAATGATTCGTTGCCTGCAGTGATTACGACCCCGGATGAGAAGCTGACACAGCCTGAGGTCAACCCGTCTAAGCAAAGTGGAATTTAAAATAGTTTATACATTATTTTTTTCAAGCCGATTTCAGTCCCTCTAAGTACTGTCGAAATACCAATAGTTTTACAGTTATAATGATTCGCTGCCTGCTGTCGATACGACCCCGGACGAGAAGTTGATGCTGTTTGATGCCAACCCGCCTAGGTACAGTGGAATTCAAAATCGGTTTTTAATAATTCAACAAGGTCACTAGCTCCCCTGGCGTTCCCACCACCGTAACTAGACACGATAAAAATTAAATTGAACTTAAAATTTTTCAGTACAAGCTAATGCGTTTCCACGTAACACGACAACTAATTCTGCCGTTATGACAGGACAACGTCTATCCAGAAAACCCTTCGATTAAAGAATTATTTAGGGGACAACGTAGCAGTTTTAATACCTAAAGAAACTAAATAAGAAATTTATACATTTATTACAATGTACGTGTTGTTTCTTTTAATGGCTAATCTATCTAAATTAATGGCTTTTAATAATAATAATGGCTATATCGTAAAGATTAGGTCAGACTTAATCTATTAAAAAAATAATTAAAACGCAACTCTAAATCCCTTATATATAACGAATGGATAACAAATCTTAAGAATCTGTCACTACATTCAAATTTAAAATTAGAACTTACAATATTATGTATAAAAAAGAAGTTCAGCTTTATTACATTTAGTGTCCATCAAAAATTCGTGTCGGAGAAATTAGTTTCTATCACATTCTATAAGAAGATGATATAAGTCTTCATGTCGGTTGCATGCTGTACAGTTAGAGCTGGCCACTTTACCCGTTAGGAAAAGAAAATTATTCCGTGGAATGTGATGAAATGAATGTATGTGTTGTTATTATAATGAAATATTGTTGCAGTTCCGTGTACCTGTCGGTGCGCGACAGGCAGATATTGGACTGGCACTTCGCTAATTTGGAGTTCGCCAACGCCACGCCCCTCGGGAACCTGTCGCTGAAGCACTGGGATCAGGACGACGACTTCGAGTTCACCGGCAACCATCTCACAGGTATTTTAAGTTACTTGTCCCTTTAATTTTTTAATTTTTTTGTACAGGGGGGCAAACGAGTTATCGGATCGTTTTAGCGACTACCGACGGCCATGAACATCCGCATAATTACTAAGCCGATGCGTTAGCCTCCCTTAGGGAGGGCCATTCAATAGGTCACCGGCTACTCACAAACCAGAACGCGACACCGGCGATGTCACTTTACGGCGGTATCATGTCAGCGAGAGGTAATTCCGCTGCAATGCAGCATACTTCTCACGAACACTACCTACAACATGGTACTACTTCTTGAATTGAGGCATATTATATGTTGTAAATAAAAATGTTAAGAAGTAATCAAATATTGACAATTTCATGTAGGCGAGTACTGATATTCACGCGATTTTCCCACATTAATATTATCATCATCATCATAATCAGCCCTTATTGGACATAGCCTTGAATGAACGTCAAGACGACCCATCTCCTGCTACTCGCATCTATCCCGGACCGGCTACTGCACGGAGATCGTCTTCCCACCTGGTGAACGGTCGACCAACATTTCGTTTTCCTAAACTCGGCCTCCACTCCAAAACCTTACGGTCCCATCTGCCATCTGTTCTTGTGAGTGTGTGACCAGCCCATCGCCACTTCAACGAGCTTATTGGTCGCGTGATATCGGATACTTTAGTTCTCTGTGTTATGACTTAGGCTGTCGGACAGAGAAAGACCCAACATAGCTCCTTTAATAGGGCCGCGAATTTGCGGTAGCGTTGAGCTACCGCAAATTCGTAAAACCACCAGTACCAGTCCTAAATTAAGAGGCTACGTTTCGGTCCCGTATTAACCCCATATAATATAAATATTATTTCTCGTCCCTATGGACGAAGGACTTGTAACGGTCTCGCGTTGTAAGTCCTGTTGTAGGGCACGGCACTCTTCGTGAAGGAGAATTCCAATTTTAATTTTGTGGAGTATTCCGGTTTCGTCACGACGCACTCATATTTTTCACTGTAGAACAAGCGACGTTAATTCGAGATGATGCTTGTAAATATAAAGTTAATAAAACATTAAACAAAAAAGAAAACAACTACTTTAAATGTTTACATTTTTTTTTCAATAATGCAAGAGTGTTTATGGATTCACTCGTGTTATCAAGACAAATGTAACGATTATCGAGACAAATCTGATGACACCACAAATACGTCAAGACATTCAAGCACACAGAATGATTTAAAATAAAAGGAAAATAGTACTTTACTTTCGCAGTCGGGTAAAAAGAAACACATTTACATTGGCGCACAAGGGTGAACTCAAAGTGATTAGCTCTCAATTAGTTAAGCTATCTTCAATGTTGACCCTTGTTCATCCTTCCTACTAATTTTATAAACGCGAATTTTTTACTTAAGTACTTTCACGTAAAAACTACTGAATGGATTTTAGTGAAACTATACAATAATCCAGTAGATACATCAGAATAACACTTAGACTATAGGAATAATAACTTTTGAACGTGCTTTTGTCTGTAATCCACGCGGACAAGTTGCGGGTAACAGCTAGTAATTTATAAGGTCTTAAAAATGTACAAATTCAATAGAGTTGTCCATTCTTTGGGGGACAATGATAAGGACAACGCGTCCTGTCGCCCTTGCGTTGATGTTATCACCACCCCCCGGAGGACCACCGGACTGTCACCGCACGTAACGCGACAGCAGTTCCTATGTGAGCGAGAAAGACCATTGCCATGTTGGCCCGAGTGGGATGCAACGCGTCACGACCCTTAAACTTTCACCAACTGTATATTTTTAATTCATTTTCCTTTCGTATTTACTTTAGTCATTTATTACGAATGTAGGTAAATAAACTATTTACTGCATTTATAAAACGACCGCAGTTAGGCGCAATAGATAAATGTTACTGGTACAAGACAGATCTACATAGTTCTAACCCACGCATAAAATTCGCCATCTTTTATTTTCTACAGACGGCACTGCAAAACTTGTTTAAATCAGACTTGTGCGTTATAAAATATATAAAGCTATTTCTTAATTGTGCCCGTGCATTATGTTACGCGAATATTTTATGTGCGTGCCCGTTTTATTCAACTACCATTTGGTGCCAAGTGCGGAAGCTAGATAATTATATATTATGCTGTTATTTATATTATAATTTATTTTCCTTTTTTTGCTGCTTACCTGCTGTGACTTTTCGGGTACCATCGCAGCATGCCTATCGCGGAGAAGGATGTATCGGAACCGAACCGACTTTGTTCCTTCTCGGTACCTCAGCACCTGTAGTCCAAGTGATAATAATAATAATATCTTTGGACTTATTTTAGGACTTTGTCTTTGGACTTGTGTTACAGGTACTAGACAACAACAACACATCATCACGCCAGCTCCCTAATTGGGTAGGCAGGGATAACGGAATGCCGTACATCACGATCCTTAACCTGATACCTGCGTGCCTTGCCTCCTCCACATTCATTACTCCCTTCATACAAACACGCCGATTGTGGAGATTCTTGCCAGAACCCCTTGGACAGTAACCTATCATATACCACTGTACATGTTTTTTTTAGTATAATTGTAATTTTTTTTAGTATAATTGTACATAATGGCTTAACGTATTTTACGTTGGGATGCGTTATTTTTTTTATAGTATAGGGGACAAACGAGAAATCCGAGCATTTCAACGACTACCGGGCGCTCATGAACAACAGTACAACTATGCCGATGCGTTACCCACATTTCACCCCTACCCCCCAATGAGCCACCGGCTACTCACAAACCGCACGAGACGCGACACCGTAGGTGTCACTTTACGGCGGCATCAAGTGAGCGAGAGGTACCTCCCTGGTCGTGCCGGCCTAACTCCATTGCATAGGACGCTGTAGCGTCATGCATGGCACTACCTCTTACAAAGTTAATGTATCGAAAGTTTTAATGAATCGATTTCTTATTTCTTGATTTCTTTCGAATAAAATCCATGTGTAACCGAGTGACACTATGTGAAATAAATATAAAACTTTCAAAGGAAATGCTTTAAACATATAAAAGCGCTCTTTAATCGTATAAGTGTAATGTATGAAATTGCATCGACAAGGTAACGTCCGCATAACAAATGAGATGTGAATGTGACCATTTAAGGGAAACTATTTCTATTCGGAGACATCTTTTGTGTCTCGTACAATGGTGCGATAGTGCTGGCAACACTAACGAGTCACCGCTTCTAATTGAAGTTATTGCAGATGCCGTGTGTTTCCGTATATGTGTAAACTTTCTTCTTATTCAAGTTGATCTGTTATGTTCAAGTGTATCGTGAATATAGCCACGAGTGTTACGCTTCATGCAGTTGCGGGCGTTTTGTGAGTGTCTGGTAGTTGAGAGTGATGGTCTGAAGGCGGTCTCAGGGCAACGTATCTGCATAAAAAAATCGAACCTTTCGCGGATGAAACCACGGGCTTAGTTAATATGTTATAAACGCTTACTTCGTATTGATGTCTTAAGTTTACGCGAATGTACTCATTACGATAAAACTACTTTTACGGATTTTATCGCGGTTTATTTAATTATTTCACTAGCTCGACTTTTGAGAAGCTCTACAGCAACCATGGTCACGGGTGGCCTGAGATGACGGAGGTCCTGATGTCACAAGTTATTAAAAGTAGCCGAAGAATTATAATTTTAGTTGTTCCGATTAACGCAAACAGTACTCGTTGTATCTTGCTGTTTTGAGGTGTTATGTTTAGTTTTTGATTTGACCGTGTTTACCACTGTGTCTCAATCAGAGGGAAGAACCCAGCCATCTTCTCTATTGAAATTTGTATGTTTTTTTTTTCATTTCAATAGCCTCACGGATCATCCTCGTACGCTAAAATGGGCGATTACAAGTTTAAAAATGTTGCTTCATAATCCATTGAAAAAAACTACGTACTCATATTATCTTTTCGTTTATTGCAAATAAATTTATCCCACACAGTAATTCTACACAAAGACATAAGCAGAATTATCTCCATCTTGCGTTACAAGTTTCTAAGTATATTTTACTGTTTAGATCTCATATTTAATTAGCGGGTTGATTGTAAAATCGCATGTACCACGACTATCAATTCTTCCTACGTCGATTATCTGTACATTGGCAGTGAAACACCCGTAAATGCGTGTTTCACATAATTTGTTCGGCTTTTCCATGTATCTATTTGGATAATTTAATTTATCGCATCAGATATTTCAACACTTTGGCGTTGTGAATACTATCAAATACACTATCCGTACACAACCTTGCGTTGAATGGCCGTTTCGATTCCCAAACGAGTCGTCCGCTGTCGCGCCCTAAGGGTTTGGCCCCGTTATGTATGTGGAATTTTCAAGTTAGAGCCGCAGTTGTGATCTTTTGCGGCGTTGCCCCGACTGCTTGGAGCGGTGGTCCGTGTCAATAATTACTATAATTCCAGCCGCCGGTTTCCATCTTCCACCGTCGATGAATTTCGTACCGACTTCTGTGAATTGTCATAACGAGCGTGGCGGAAACGTGATTCTCGTCATAACACGTTTACGCAAACTGCGAACTATTTGTTTATTCTTCTTTTTCTATTGCCGGTCGATGTCTGATGCCTAGGTATTCCTAGCCTTCAAATTTGATATTCTGTGTAGAAATGTGTAGAATTATATTATTTACCAGATTTTCAGCATACGTTTTCAGTAAACGAAAAATTGGAGCCAATCGGTGACTGCCGGCGCCCATTTATATCCGCACGCTTATTATTATACAGAGGCATTGCCCTCCTTTACCCCATCCGTTCCAATGCGCCACACGCCACACGAAACGCGATGACACAGAAATGTCATTTTTCTCGTTATACAATTGATTTACTACAAAAGGCGTCACATATAAATATTAAAAAACAAAATTCCAAAAAGCTGTCCGTGAAATGTGAGAGATTTTCTCAAAATCTACAGAACGGATTTTAATGCGGTTACCCATTGATGGAGCGATTCCCAAGAAAGGTTCCCGTTACTCACGGGCGAAGCCGGGGCGGATCGTTGATACAATAATGCTCACCATAGTAGCAGTACAGCGAATATGCTGCTCATTACGAAAACATTATGCAGATTGTCTGAAGGTGTAAGAACAATAGGCCAGCTGTTACATAACATGTTAGATAAACTTATATCATCACAGACGGCTAAACGACTGCTTAATATATTACAATCATTGAAGAGTATGTAGACAAGTTTAGTTAGTAGCCACTTATACAAGCATACGTTCTCTTCAATTACGGAACTGACAGAACTATCTGTATTAGCGGCTATTAAGTAGTCTCGTCTTTAAGGTGGAGGAGGAGGTAGTGCCATGCATGGTGCATGACACTAGATTACACATGCAATGTAATTGGGCCGGCACGACCGGGGAGGTACCTCTCGCAAATTTGATACCGGCGTGGAGTAGGAGTACAACGCATCTGCGTAATAATCATGCGAATGTCCATGGGTGTCGGTAGTCGTCAAAAGGCTCCGATTAATCGTTTACCCCCTTGTACTATAAAAAAAATATTATTTTTAACGGTAGTTATACAATTAATGTATACTAGCAGTAGGCTTCGCACGGATATTTCACAAAAAATGACAAAAGTTCATTGATTTACGAAAGTGCAAAACGACAATTCAATTTCAGTCAGAACAACGTCTGTGAAGACAGCTGGTTGTGAATAATTTCTGCAGCCTGTATAAGGATGTATGTCGAAATTTTTTTTACATTTGGTTACATTATAGAAGTTTTCATAATGATCATAACGCTTTTGAAAATGTTATATAACCTATGTTCATCACAGATAATATAAGACGGTAAAACAATGTTTCAAATCGGTCCAGTAGTTTCGGAGCCTATTTATGCAAATAAACAAATGAACAATCAAATGTTTCCTCTTTATAATATTAGTAAAGATTAAATTAGAAGTCGAGGTATTTTTGGATTTAATTTTTTTACTTAGAGATTTTTGGTAACTACCGACGCCAATAGACATCCATTTAATTTCTATGTAGAACCCTCCCCTCCGCTCTAAAAGACCGGAAGCTTACAAACTGTTACTTTATGGTGTCATATGACCTCTGGTCTTGGCGGCATTTTTCACTTGCATTTCAGCATACCTCCTACAAAAGTTCTATTTAGTCGCACATTGTACTATATATAAAAACACGCGAACCTTTACACACGCATTAAATATATGCATATAAGTTTGTCGATTACGCATAAAGCATAAAAAGGGCTGAAGTGAGCCTGTTGTGCATGTTATTCAAACAGGAGATACGTATCGCGACATCCACGGGACGCCTCCTTTGTGGGACGGTGCGTGCGATGTCGGCCATATTTCTCACTGTTCCCTCGCCCCGGTGTCCGCGGCGTGGGTAGTTGAAAAATGACATCTTGATTGTTGCGTTATCCTACGTAAAGAGTCGGCCAGTAAGTCGCGTGTTCCATTGTCGTTGCGGCCCCGCGGGCTCTACAAATTGAACGATTGTTAACCGTTCCATGGAACTTATCGTGACTTGTCGCAGAATTATTATATTTACCGGGATAAGGTATTTTGTTAGGCCAGTAGTTTATGCATGTAAGGCCGTACTTGGACTGCCGTGTTGACTCAACGTTAAATATATCAATGTTGGAGTTCAGCGTTTGAATTGAATTGAGATCTTTAAGCTATTACGAAACGGTGGATCAATTTATATCCGTAATAAGGATTAACTCTAGCATTCAACATGTTTTCGATGTTCTGTCGTAACGGTTTACTCGACTGGCATATGTATTTTTGATAGATTTGGGATAGTTTAAAAAAAAATATAGCATAGGAGGCAAACGGGCAGTTGGGTCACTTTTAAGTAAGTTTTTATCAGCGCCCATAGACATCTGCAACACCAGAGGACTCGCAGATACGTTGCGGGCCTTTTAGAGAAAAATGCGCTCTTTTCTGGAAGATCTCGTATTAGTCGTATCGTTCCGGGAATACCGAAGGAGTAGCCGCCGTTTTATTGTCTTCAACAGGGGTGGCTAAATTCATTAGTGCAAAGATCTGCTTTTTCACCAAGAAATCAATTGCGATCTGCCTAATGTTAGGTATATACTTCATGATTTTTAAATGAAGCGGCATTTTTTAAATATTTACTGTCGCAATCGACACAGTAATGAACAGCCATCGAACAGTTGGGCGGCTCTGGTCTACAATAATTAATTATTCGTAAGTGGCTGGAATTATTCGTAAGGAATTAGGCTGTGTAGCCAATAATTTAATAATGATAAAAATTTATTATTTTATATATTAGCGAAAAAAAATTTTATCAAAAATACAAAAGGCTTCCTTCGTCTATCAATTACAAGATGGTGTTCTCGTTCATATCATTTGATTAAAGTCCCAGAATTGATTAGCAACCCGATGTCGATAATAATACCAACATAATGTATAGCTTTATCACCTAGTAAATTCATAATAAAAAGGAAAAACGTGCATTCTTTTGCTTTGTTTTTACAACGACGCATCTCATCGTGAACTTAAATTCGGGTTTGTCAATTTCGGTACAAAAACGTTGGAACCAAAGGCGTATTGTTCTTCTATGTATGTCTATAGTTGTCAAAATTTATTTACTTTCGGACAAACCGACCTACTGTTGTAGATTTATGTGAATCGTTAATACCCTGTGCATAGGCTTCGTGTCGAATTCAATTCGCTTCGTTCAATAAATAAAATCCTTCATCACCAGGCTGATTGCCATTCACTCTCATCTCACCTACCTTCCTAATACTTGGTCGTATTATCTGTAGAGCTCGCTGGAGTGCGATGTCCCTCCCCGTGCCTCTGCTTCCACCCCGCGCTCACCCCGTTGCGTCAGCACGTCATCGACGTTAGGTCTATAGATATTGTTACCGAGATATAAAAAATGTTGTGTATATGTCGTAGTCGTATTGTATTTCTTTATAGTATGGGGGGGGGGGACAAACGAGAAATCGAAGCCTTTCCACGACGCCCATGAACTAGGCGTAATTACTATACCGATGCATTGCCCTCCTTTTTCCCTCCCCACAAATAGGCCACCGGCTACTCACAAACCGCACTAAACGCGACACCATGGGTGTCATTTTACGGCGGTATCAAGTGAGCGAGAGGTTCCCGGTCGTGCCGGCCCAATTCCGCTGCAAGGCAGCATGGTATTACCTTTTACAAAAATATATTACTCCCAGAACCAACTGTATAACATTACGGCTAGCTACTTTGAAAAACGGGACCGTTTATGACCGTTTATGTGGCGGGCTAACGGTAAGCCGGATTGTCATTGCGAGACGTTCTTCCATATGGCGACGGACGTTTGGCCTCATCGAATCTCTTGATTTAAGGCAGTTATAATGATCCATACAAATAATTAGACAGAGTCTTTTAGTGCAAATAAAAGAAATAACCTCACCACGAAGGCTTAGCCACGCTTTCGCCTCAACCTTCGAACTCATCTGTGCATTGTTTTTATATTTCTTTGTATTCGACAATCGACGCCATTGTTGTTGTCATGTCAAGCAACGGCGCGAGTGTAAATTAAGAACTAAAACGTATCAAATAGACGGCTTACATTTCGAATTATTCATTTTATTTCAATCGACAATGTCGGGAAAGTTCATCAAAATATCACGATCAATTGACGAAGTATTAACGTAGCGTATTCGATAACGCGGGTTCGACCCAGACAATCTAAGAAATGTTTGTTAATTAATGAGAATACGATCTCCGTGCAGTAGCTGGTCCGGGACGTGATCGGTCGTCTTGGCATTAATTGAAAGAGTCCTATGTCCAGCAGTGTACATATAAGGGCAGATAATGAAGAATGATGATGATATTAATAAAAATCTAAATGTATTGGAGACATCTGCATGACAACAATAATGCCGATGTCCACGTGAGTGGTACCTTTGTATACTATTAAAAGGATATTTTTTAAATATGTTACACTGAACATACTAACACTTAAATACACTGCTGTAAGTAACGGAAATAATATATTTTGTTAGTACAAGTATCTTCTTACAGTACTTAAATCGGTACTAACATACAGCGACACACTGGTGTTGCTATAATTGATACACTGGTGTTGCTATAATTGATACACTGGTGTTGCTATAATTGATACACTGGTGTCGCTATAATTGATACACTGGTGTTGCTATAATTGATACACTGGTGTTGCTATAATTGATACACTGGTGTTGCTATAATTGATACACTGGTGTTGTTGCTATAATTGATACACTGGTGTTGCTATAATTGATACACTGGTGTTGCTATAATTGATACACTGGTGTTGCTATAATTGATACACTGGTGTTGCTATAATTGTTATAACGTCGGACGGATGCTGATCATTATAATGATACCAAAATTTTAAGGACATTTTACAAGACATCGCGGCAATTACAAACAAGGCGGACAATATTTACAACATATTCGTGATACCCGTCAAATAGAACATACAGTATTAATGACCACATTACAATGATGAGTTTTTTTATGGCGGTGATAAATAATAGACGCTTCGCCGGGTGACTAGATTCACGCCGGCTGAGCGCACACACTAAAAGAAATTTTATTGCAATGCTCACAAGTATAGTACAATGGTAAACCATGTCTGATGTAAATGTCGCAGACGGATTGTCTAAATCGCCGTACTCACGTATTTTTTCGGATATACATTACTTTATCTAAAATGTGTTGTGTATAGACAGTCAGTATTCTAATTTCTTTAAATTCATATCTTGTAAAGTACTAGGGGATAGTTGCAGCACAAATATAGTTTTCATGTTGTGAGCATTCCCGCACAACAGTATGCCGTAAAACAATGAAGTGATACTTCCACAGCATTATGTCCTACGGCATACATTGTACTAAAAAGTAAACTAATCTTGCTGTATATCTGTCAGAATACTGATAATTTTTTCTAACAGTATATGCTGCACTAAGCTTATTCGCAAGTCTTGGAATATGAAGACCCCTTGCTATTTGGCATCTAGTGTTATTCCAAGAAACACCGCTGAGTCTACTAAGTATAGATTCACATCATTCAATAGTACATTGTCTGAAGCCTCTCTCACGTTTGGCAGGGTGAATGCATTTAGCCTTATTATTGTTCAATCGTAAGTTATTAATGCTAAACCAATGTACCACCTTAGTACACTATCACATCGTCATAAACAGTATGTTGTCTCTTATGTCTAAAAATAAATGACGAATCATCTAAAAAATAGAACTACACCTTGTTAGTCTTTTATGATGAATGGCAAGTCATTTATATAAACTAAAAAAAAAGAACGGCCCTAAAATAGACACTCGTGGGAACCCGTGTTTCTATATTACTTCTGTTAAACCTCTTAGAAGGATTTCAGACATTAGCCTCATGAAATCGTTAAACTTTAAACCTATTTTGGAACAAAGTTGCTAAACTCATCAGTGTTTTAAGACCCATACAGTTCAGTTTGTCAAGGACAGGCTGACTGGTGAGTCCTTTTCATCAATGGACCCCGGTATTCCTTACTCAATTGTCATCAAAATTGTGCAATAAAATAAGTTGATTTTTTCGCAAGAATACCCTACATAATTACTGAATGCGCTGATATGCTATTGGCAACGACGCCTAGGCCGTTAATGTGGAAGCAGAATCGTCGTCGATTGTTACCCGCGCGATCCGCCTACGCGCGGTCACAATACAATACGTCCGTCAACACTACGGTGACTAAAGTATGTATATTATTTCCTTTGCGTTTCAAGTTATTTTCACGCCACTATCACCGTAGTCTTTCTGTAGTGTGCGGTGAGAGCGTGTTATACTCAATGACGCGTCCGCCCTCTTATGGTGAAAACCCAAGCGTTTTTACGCTTATTATATTTGGATATAATAATAGCATTAAGAAATTGGTAGGATATTTTGGAAAAAGGGTATTTATTTTATTACATAATTTGGATGAGAATCGAGTAAGCGTTGGGTACGTGGGGTATTCAATACTTGCTCGATTCAGTGCAGTGATCAAAATGACTCACCAGTCAGCCTGTGTATGAACATTGATATTGTATATAACTAGTGAGCAGCCTCGGATTCGTCCGTACAAGGGGTAATAGATTTTTCACATTCAGAATGACAACCTTTGGGCACTTTGTATTATAATATGTCTAGATAAAGATTTCTATCTCTTTCGAGACTTATTATAATACAAATGTCCTTTTGGATAATTTGTAAAATTTCATCATTATCAACCCTTATCGGACTAAGGTCTCTTTCAATGAATGCCAAAATGACCGATCTTCTGCTACTCGCACGGAGATCGTCTTCCCGCCTGGTGAACGGTCGACCAACACTTCGTTTTCCTAAACGCGGTCTTCACTCCAGAACCTTACTGGCCCATCTGCCATCTGATCTTCTGAGTGCGTGACCAGCCCATTGCCACTTCAGAGTCTATTCTTCGCGTGATATCGGAAACTGAGTTCTCTGCAATATGACTTCG
>JAFELO010000603.1:431378-443615 GCA_017140195.1 Eumaeus atala | reverse complement strand
GTATGGCATACGCGTAAATGGATTACAAGAACTTCGACGGAACAAGGTGGAAGCGGCAGGAACCGGCCGTTTCAGGTTTACAATAAAATAATCCTGTAAATAGTCGACTCATAAACGAGATGGCGATGCATTAGCGTCATTCGTCATCACGACTGACGCTGCTGATGGAGTGTCTGGACTGATTTCGGAATGCCATGTGATAATCATATATATACTGCATCATTGTATCAACATACATCATCTAAACCACATTTTTAAATATGTTTTTAATGTTTTAATAACATTGAAACTTACAAAATGTCGAATTTTCGACATAAGTGTGCTTCGTGCTAACTTCATTATCCTCGTGATTTAACCACCACCTACTTTGAAGGGAAAAAAATGTCTTAATTAGCGCCAAACAAGACAAGTAAGGTTTACAAAGAAATATATATAATTAAAATTAAGAAGACGAGTAATTAAATAATAAGTCGGTATAAATGGGGACCTCATTTAATTGCAACCATTATCTATAATAAATGTGTGGTATACACACGAAACCTGTTTCGCGATGCGAGTGCGAGTGCGAGTAGAGTCCGAATCGATTTCGTTCAGTTTTTTAAATACTTCGACGATTCTTGGCAATGGTAGCTGTTAGAACATCTATCATCCCCAAATAAAAACAACGTTTTATTGCATGTTTACTTTTATCATGAAGTTTTTTTTTGATAGTATAGGAGAGCAAACTAGCAAACGGAGCCTTTTCAGGAGTACCGACGCCCATGAACATCCACGTAAGTAAGCCTTCCTTTCCTCCTCTCCACCAACGGCTACTCACAAATCGCAAGAAACGCGACGCCGAAGATGTCACTTTACGGCGGTATCATGAGAGCGAGAGGTACCTCCCCGGTCGTGCCCAATTCCGCTGCAACGCAACATGGCACCACGTCTTATTAAAATTAAAGAAACATTATACGGCTACTGCATAACTTATAGTAATAATTACGTGAGAATACCATATGATTTATTCGGCGAGACATGTGAGGCAATATTAAACGTTTTAGGTAAAATACATCATTGGTTATCTCTTTATTTCAAATAATGCTGCGTTCAACGTGAGTTATATGTTTCGTTACTATTTACCAATGATATACAGCGGCTGAGACAAGCCAAGGTGCCGGGCGGTCAATGTTTTATAGGCAGGCTCACAGCAGCGAGTTTTGATAAGGCCACGCGTGAGGCAATAATGAATGTGATACAGACGAGCCTATACTCATTTATCACGGGGCCTATGAATAAAATATCTCGACGCGCGGCCTTTAAGATCGCACCGGTTGTACAGGGAATACTCTCATAACGATTACAATCTCAGATTTTGAGTAGGGTGAACAGTCTGTGGAGGGTTTTATATAAAATTTATTGTTGTTTAAATATCACAGTTTCTATCTTATATATTGCATAGCAGAACTCCTTTGTCAACTGATGAAGCATACTTTTTAAACGTGCAACACCAAAAAATAAAACAATACATTTAAAATTTCCATATTATTATATATGTAAAATGACATCTCCCATCCCTCTTCTTCCGGAATTGTATGGACTGATATCACTATGGGATCTTCAAGAAAAGAGCTTTCGTCATTCCGAAACTGAAAACATATCTGCGAAAACTCTGATTTTACGATCACTAAGCACCAGGTGGCCCAACGCTATGTATTGCTACGAAACCTTACACACACGCGCGCGACATACGACCTTTATAGTGTAGGCGCTCTTGTGTGGTGATTTAAGAGTGTTTAAAACAGGAGGACAGCAATTGCAGCAGTTGCTCAAGGTGTCAGGGGGCGTGGATGAATACGCGATGAGATGCCGAATGGCTCTATTAATCCACTATTGTTCCCTGTGATCGTTCGTTGCGCAAGCGACACGCATTGTTCGTGTCTCGAGGCTTTCACAAGAATCGCTATAAGGGGCAAACGACCTAAATGCCTGCGACGTTAAATGTAAAGCAATTTGCATCCAGGGTGCCATAAAGAGCATAAAATGTAGTGGTAAGTCGACAAAGGCTCGGGTTAAATTAAAGATTTTTATCTCGTTCTACTCACCTTCTAAACAATTTATTAGTTAGCTAGACCTATAGTGTCTGCAGGCAGTCGTTAGTCGAAGGAAACGGTCTTTGAAGTAAGTAGTCCATCGCGATAAATCGGGGTGCGCAGTTTTGTGGCTGAAGATTTATGTGGTGCGATGGTTCCATTGGCGGCGCTTTGTACTTCTAATTGACAAGCTTTCGAACAGATAGCGGCTCACACTTGGTTAACGAGCTATCTAAATAAAAATACACGGATGGTATTGACGTTAGATATTTTCACTATTTATACACTTTCCTAACATAGCGGAATATGCTGGGGTAAGAAGTGATCGAGGTCCATGGTGTGTTAAGTGTAACACACCATGGACCTAGATATAAATGTGGTGACATTTACTAGGATTGTCTGGTTGATGATAGCATTGGCCAATGTTGTTTTATATTATTCGACCGTCTACACTTTGTTAGAATTCATTAAATGAATACAATTATGTAAGACTAGTGCCACCCCGCGCTTACTCCCGCGCAATTCCGATCCTATTAGGCGTAGCGTAATGGTATAAAGAATTCCTCAATAAATTGACTATTCGATACAAAAATATTGTTTTAATTCAGGCCAGTAGTTCCTGAGATAAGCGCGTTCAAATAGACAAACTTTTCATTTAACTATTAATTATGTTATAAGTATGATAAAAATGTCCTGTGGTTTCATCCACGCAACCCTGATGCTCCGTTTTTGGCTGCATAACAAGGTGGTAAATATAATATAACCACTAATTTTCCTCCGTAAATGGGCTGTTACCGAAGTAATTTCGCAAATTGGAACAGTATTTATGAAGATTATTGCGTTTAATGATAAATACTTTAATTAAAACAAGTATAGGTTTAGAAGAGAAGCAGCTTTTATATAAATGTGACAAACATGAAAATACAACTTATTATTACTCATAAGCAATTTTATTGATTTTGTAAAAAAATGTTTCAAATGTTTTGCCAAATCTCCAGATTTATTACCACACACACTCAAAAAAAATATGTTCCTTCATAATATTTGCTGGGTTGTGTGGCCCACCACCAGCGCAGTCAGTAGACCGAAGAACGGCGGTGAAACCGTTCCGAGATGGGTGAAACTACAAAATGCCGACTTAGGATGGGCATTATAATCCTTTTGTAAAAATTCGCCGCCCCCTACTGTTGATCCCCAACACTCACGCCAAGCAAGTATCTACGCCAATCTATGGTTACCGTAGATTGGCGAACTTAACTTAACTTAACGAGAACTCGGTAACGAAGGAGCGGGGGATAAGGTAGAAGCAACCTAATACTCAGAATTACCAAACGGTATTTGTTGAAGGTTATACAGGTCTGCGCCGCAACTTCCACACACTCCGACGACGAAGTAGGCAATGTACGAGGATATCTCGAAAGCCATCCAGACCTCAAAAACGTATTACACGGTGGTGAAGGGCGACTTCAACACAAAGCTGGTTATGAGAGACGGTGATGAGCTGAAGATGGGTAAATTTTTGTGTTGGCAGCCGTAATTCCAGACGCCAGCGATTGACTGAATTTCTGGTGGAAGAAGGACTCTATATATAAAGTCTTTTTTAAGAAGAAGCCGAATCACATGTGGAGCTGCATCAGCCCAGATGGAATAAAAAGGAACGATATATACTTCATTTTGTCAACCAGGCGCTATGTGTTAATGTTTAATGATGTCTCTGGGATCAATAGTTTAAAAACGGGCTGTGATCTCCGAGTAGTAAGAGGCACATTATATATCAATACAAAGCTTGAATGGTCACGGTTAATGAAGCCTACACTTCGTCCATTCCCATCCCAATGCAAGAACCGCGAAAACTTTCAGCTCGAAGTCTAAAATAGCTTTGAATGCCTGATTGAATGTGAATCAACGGATGATTTAAACAATAGGTTTGTATACGCTGTCCAAGCGGTCGGGTCCAAGTTCTTTAAGACCCGGAGCAAGAAAATACCTGGAAAACTCTCACAAACCTACTTTTAAACTCATAGGCGAACGAGATGAAATGCGGTTGCAGTCTTCAGTGGACATGAAAAAGTACAGGGAGCTAGGCAGACAAGTCTCCAAATCTTTGCGGACAGACCTGCGATCTTTTAATACCTCACGTATTAAACATACAGTAAAGCAAAATAAGTCGAACCGTCTATCCTGCAGGGTTGACGACTTCCCACCTCCCGAACAGGCCGGTTTTCGTAAAGGTTGTATGATCTGACTCATCATGTGGATGTGGTACTAAACCACATCCACATGATGAGTCAGATCATACAAAAAATGGAACAGTATAATCGGCCTTTATGTCTAGCGTCTGTGGATTACGAAAAAGCCTTCGATTCGGTTGAGATATGGACGTTGCTCCAGTTACTGCAGCGGTGCCACATCGACTATCGATATATCAAAGGTTTGAAGTGTTTGTACAAAAAAAGCCGCAATGCCAGTCCGATTACAGGATCAGAACTCGAAGAGCCAATCCGGCTGCAGAAACGTGTGAGACAGGGAGATATAATCTAACTAAATATGATGTAATCTCACTATTGCGCTGGAAGATGTCTTCAAGCATCGGAACTGAAAAAGACTTGGCATCCATATCAAAGGCAATTTATCACTCACAATCGATTCGCCGACGATATCGTGGCCACGGCAGAATCGCCGGAGGACTTCAGCAAGATTCCCGGTGACCTCGATAGAGTTTCCCTGCGGGTAGGTCTTATAATTAATTTGGATAAGACGGAAGTCATGTGCAATGTTCACGTGACATCTTTACCATTTTACATGGGAAGTTCAATTCTTGAAGTTGTTGACCAGTACGCGTGCCTGGGACAAAAAAGTCCAGTTAGGTAAATCCAACTTCAAGAAAGAGTTCGATCACCGAATCCAACTCAGATGGGCAGCCTTCGAGAAGCTTAAAAAAGTCTTTTCGTCCAAAATATCAGTGTCTTAATTCGAAATTTTTCGACCAGTGTATGTTGCCGGTGATGACATATGGAACCGAGACTCTGGCTCCAAATCTGGGCCTCCTAAACAGGCTCAGAGTCACTCAGCGTGCTAATGAAAGAGCTATGCTTGGTGTTTCTCTGCGAGATATGGTACGAAATTTGGAAATCTCCAAGAGAACCAGTGTAACCGTCATGGCTCAGAGAATCAGAAAGCTGAAGTGGCAATGGCTTGCTCGCAGAATCGATAACCGTGGGGAAGAAAAGTTATCTAGTGGCGGCCCCGAACCGGAAGACGGAGTGTGGGACAGCCCCCAACCCGATAGACAGACCTTTGGCGGAGAGCCGCTGGGTGCAAGTGGCTCGTGACCCTGACCTGTGGCGCTCTGAGGTGAGGCTCATGTCCAGCAGTGGACGTGGTCCGGCTGATGATGATGATTTGTTGGATTATAATTTGTTAGGTATCTTTTTTCGTATTAGCGGGCTAAGAACTTTTTTATTTTTATTACGTTGTTTTCACTATAAATAAAACAATTTTTATAGTGTGCTTATCTTGTTTTTGCACATGCACCAGGCTGATTGACAACTGGCCGAAACGGGAACTTGAAAAAAAGATAGGCAAATAAAATTTTAATTTAGTCGAACTGATAGAATTTGTCTGACCTAGACCTTTAAACGAAATTCGCGCGGTGATAAAGTTTTACCTTTTGAAAGGGAAAACAGCAACCCAGGTTAAAGTCAAGGTAGACAGTGTTTTAGGTAATACTTCTCCTGCATTGAGTACAATTCACATCTGGGTAACTGATTTTAGACGTGGGAGACAGAGCTGCGAAGACGCCAACAGGTCTGGCCGTACAAATGAAGTCACAAATCCGTGAGTCACATGATCGAAAACATTCAAAAAATCGTTTTGAATGATCGGCGGTTAAATTTGCGGCAGATAGCAGAGATGATAAGCAAATTTTACACCAACATTTGCGAATGGAAAAGCTTTGCAGGCGATGTGTCGGCACACATCGTTTGCTCACTGTTAACCAAAAGCAACGTCGAATAGACGATTCGTGGGAATGTTTAAGCGTGATACTAACGAGTTTTTGTGGCGTTATGTAACAGTAGATGAAACATGAATACATCATTATACTCCTGAATCAAAAGAACAATCTAAGCAGTGGACTGAGGGCGGAAAGCCTGCGCCGAAGAAAGAAAAAACGGTTTTGTCGACCGTCAAAGTTATGGGGACTGTCTTTTGGGATGCTTGAGGGATTATTTTAGTGTATTATTTGCAAAGAGGAAAAACAAGAAATTAACAGTATTACTTGCGCTTGCTGCAAAAAATTCGTGAAGAAATCCGAAGAAACGACCTCATTTAGCAAAAAGGAAAGTTTTATTCCACGACACCTGTGCACTCCTCAAGCGTTGCAGTTGCCAAACTCAATGAATTGCGTTTCGAATTGTTACCGCGTCCCCCCTTTTCCCCAGATCTGGCCCCGTGCGATTTCCACTTGTTCCCGAATCTTAAGAAATGGTTAGGTGGCCCAAGATTTTCATCAAATAATCAAGTCATTGTCGCCGTAGACGAGTATTATTATTGAAGGGTTAGAGAAAACATTTTTTCAAACTGATATAACGGCATTGGAGAAACTATATAAAATGCATCGAGGTAGAAGGAAACTACGTTGAAAAATAAAATTGTTGTAAATAGATTATTAAAGTTTTTCTTTGTCTTTTCGGATACTTATCAATCAATCCTAGTATATTTACTTTACCATTTGAGGACTTAGAACACCAATTAAGTCAATATTATGTTTAACATCATTATAACATATGTACATAACTATATTAATATTTCAGTTCTTTTTATTTATTTATTTAAAAATAATCTCATAAAGATGTAAACCTATGGGCATAATATATCCTCCAGTCTATTTCAAAAGTAACTAAAGAAGTGTCTGTAAGTCTGTTTACGGACGAAATAATTTTTCGTGATAGCGATTTTCTAACATTTCCAGTTCTTCAAGAGAAAACTTATTAATATTTCATTAACATCTTATAATGATATAGATATCAAATACATACATGAATATAAAATTACTTTAATCGATTAAGAAATTATAAAAACTTGTCCTACTAAACGTAGGTATTATAATATAACTTCGTAGGGAGTAGACAGTACCCTGTCGCGAAAAGCAGTTTGACCACTAAACTTATTCTGTCTGCGGTAGACATGCTTGTGTAAGTACTTTTCACCGCCATGTGTCTGTGACAGGGAATTGCACGTACCTTGCAGCCAAATTTCAAATTGTGATTTTGTTTTATAGTATGAGGGTGGTGTAATACCTATACAAGCGTATGGCCTCTGAACCTACCTCCAATGGGCCAACGGTAATTCACAAATCTCACGAAATGCTACAGCATACCCTATTATTTGCGGCGGTATCACGTGATCCAGGGGAGGGGGGAGATACAACCTTCCCCCTGTCTTGCCTGCCCCATTCCGCTGTAGACCATCACGGCACAACCTCATACGCCAATAACCAATAACTAGAATCATATTTATTTCTCTTTAAAAACATCTATACAACTGAGAGGTCATACTGTCGAGCATGCTGCACCGAGGTGACCTATCGCATGGCGCAGCTTCGTTGCCATGAATGTGTCCCTTCTGAGGACACGCCCTAGCACACCCTAGAGGTGTGCTCTAAATGGATCGTGCAGCTTCACGACTTGGCAGCGGCGTTGGGAGGGATGGCTCACTCGCTTTCAAGCGTGATCTACTCGATGCTTGAGGGTAACAGAATCCTGGTAGGAGACGGTCTTTTTGTATGAGACGGTTATGTTTCACAAGGAGGCAACACTGCGCGCCGGAGAGGTGGATAATGGCCCGCTATGCAAACGCTTGAGAGGGGGCGCGGCAAAGGCGCTATGCCTCCCTAATTGGGACCAGGCATAGGAAGTCGGAGGAGGCTGGTCTAGGTTGTCGTATCAGCCCTCTTGTAAAAGTGGCCAGTCGCCGAGGTGCCCTTTTTCGGACTGATCCGGGGTACTCAGTTTTTTGGCAGCCAAAGTCAGCCGTGGTGTTTTAACGTGCATTCGGTTCATCCGTGAAACCTACATTTCCCCGCGACACAAAAAAACAATCTGATTTACCTTTATGATATACTAAGGCTGTGTTAGTGAAAAAGCGTAAGGCTGAATACAAAATTCATTTAATTCAAACTTCATAATCACTTTTATATAAATTTTGATTACTCAGCGTTAGTTCATTGGGCCTCCGTTTTAACTTCTCATTGTTAAAGTTGTAATCCTCTTTGTGAGCTCTAATTGAATTCACTGTTATGCTAATACTCTGATTTCCCATCTTATTTCGTTAATAGGGGTCTGCGGTGATCCAATTAACTCTATCTAAGGCGACTTCTGTATCCACTATTTGATTTATCACATGTTTGAATATCGCCTTGTCAAACTTTTCAATCATAATGTTCAATTGTCCACTAATTACGATTAAATGCTTGGTGGGGACGTTTTGATGATGGTAGTCAATATACGAATATATAATAATATATTGAATTATATAAAAATGAAATTCCCCACATGTATGTAAGCCCATATCCTAACTTCAGAACGATTTTATCGAATATTTAGTTTATCTTTGCATTCCACATGTTGAGCCGTATTTCGGGTTCAAGTGAACCCTGGATTCAGGTTCAGATTTTATGTTTGGGGCTCGTATTTTGTTAGAGGTAGTAGTACCATACTACATTGCACCCGAATTGGACCGGAGAGGTAGGTATATCTAGCTCACATGACACTGCCGGTAAGTGACAGCTAAGCTGCCGCATTTCGTATGGTTTGTGGGTGTGAGCCGATGGCCCATAGGAGGGGAGGAGAAAAAAAGGGCAACACATCTGCATGACAACAATAATACGCATGTCTTTGGGCGTCGGTAGTCGGTAAAAGGATTCGATTAGTCCCCTATAGTATAAAAAGGCTAAGGTTTGTATGTGTATATTTGAAAACTAACAAGGAAATATTTAAAAACGGGATGAAATATCATACTTTTTTGGACTAAGGTAACGGGACAATTCCGCAACGTAACATTACACGTTTCTATTGAAACTAATTCAGCAATTCTGACGGGACAACCTCAGTCGGGACAGTTAGTTATTAGCAATATTCGAGGGGTGATTGATCAGTATATCATAGAATAATTTTAAATTAAATAATAAATAATTAAATAATTAAAAACAAAATATATTTCAACGTAGTTTCTTTCTACCTCAATGCATATAGTCTAGCGCTTCTCCAATGCCGTTACACTAGTTTGTAAAATGTTTTCTCTAACCCCTCAAGATACTTGTCTACAGCCACAATGACTTCATAATTTCATGAAAATCTTCGACCACCTTACCATTTCTTGAGATTCGGGAATAAGTGGAAGTATTACGGGGCCAATCTGGGGAATAGGAGGGATACGATAACAATTCGAACCGTAATTCATGATGTTTGGCTACTGCAACTCTTAACGAGGGTACAAGGTGTGTTGTCGTGGTGGATTAAAACTTTCTCTTTGGCTAAATGAGCAGGCCGTTTCTTTCGGATTTCTTCACAAAATTTTTGCAGCAAGCTTGCATAATACCCTCCATTTATTGTTTTTCTTCTTTACAAATAGTCCGCTAAAATAATCCCACGAGCATTCCAAGAAACAGTCGCCAACAAAACTGTTTTTGCTTTCTTTGGCGCAAATTTTCCGCTCTCAGTACACTGCATCGATTGTTCTTTTGTTGAGGACTGTAAAGATATATCCATGTTTAATCTACTGTCACACAACGCCGCCAAAACTTGTTAGTATCACGCATCCGACGAATCTTCCACTCAACGTTGCTTTTGGTTAACAGTGAGCAAACGCGGCACCCATCGCCCTCAAAGCTTTTTCATTCGCAAAAGTTGGTGTAAAATGTTAAAAACTCGTTCAGAGGAAATGGTTATCATGTCTGCTATCTGCCGTAACTTTAAGAGCCGATCATTCAAAATGATTTTTTAATCCTTTTGATCATGTCATGACTTCATTTGGACGACCAGCCCTATTGGCGTCTTCACAGCTCTGTCTCCCAAGTTTAAAATCTGTTATCTAGGTATGAATTGTACTCAATACAGAAGCAGTGTTACCTAAAACACTGTCTAGCTTGACTTTTATCTGGGTTGCTGTTTTTCCTTTTAAAACGTAAAACTTTATCACCGCACGAATTTGGTTTCTTAACATTGTTGAGAAAATTTACGGCAGAGAAAGTTCTAGGTCCCCCCTCTCACAAATTCTATCATCATCATCATTATCAGTCCTTATCGGTCCGCTGCTGGACATAGGCCTCTCTCAATGAACGCCAAGGCGACTGATCTCCTGCTACTCGCATCCATCTCGGACCGGCTACTGCACGAAGATCGTCTTCCCGCCTGGTGAACGGTCGACCAATACTTCGTTTTCGTAAACGCGGCCTCCACTCCAGAACCTTACTGGCCCATCTGCCAATTATATCAGTTCCAATAAATACAAATTTGGCTACTTTCGAAAAAATTATAGAATATAATGTAACAAATTTCGTTTGCCTATCTTTTTTTAGGTTCGTCGTTTCGGCCAGTTATCAATCAGTCTGGTGGTTATTTTCACTTCTATATCACTTGCAAAGAATATTTGATAAAAAAGTAATTTTGGCTGCTATTCTTGTCGACAAGTTAATGGTGTAATATAGTAATACGACCACTATTATTGTGAGCTCCTGGGATACCATAGGCTTATAAGATGCATCAGGATAATAAAAAAAGATAAGATAAAAAAAGAAAAAAATGTTATGTTTGGAACAAATTAAGGTAAATATGGTAACGGTGACTTAATCAGACAAAAAGTTAAATATGGCATTTCATATTCGATTAACGTATTTGTAGGCCATACGCTAAAATCAGGAGTCAATTTTAAATTTTATAAAAGTCTTAAGACTCCCAGATCTCAAAGCTTCAATATTTACATTTTAATTTAACGTTGTTATTAAATGGCCGTGGGCCGTTTAGTGGGCAACATAGCGTTATTATTATTTGAAGTGGGCGCGATTTGTCAAAGGCGATTCGCTCCCAATTAATGCCTTTTTTTAGATAGTACATACAGTTATTATACTCAATTCTAAGAGATATTTTTAACATTATAGGAAACAAAAAAAAAAAGGGATGTAACAATAAACATTGTTCTGTTATACTCAAATGTTAAAGTTAATTTTTCAACAAGTTAGATAATATTGACTTTTTGTACTGCTTAACGCGTTTAGTCACATTTTACATTTATCTTCCTATATTTTTAGTTCTTGGAAAAATTCAAAAGTATCATGACCCGAGACATTTCATGCATGATGATATATGATAATCATAATTTACAATGGTGATTTTAATTTAAATTTGTCTTAGTTTCAAGCGTGTGTCGACTCGCTAACAGAGAATTGTCTGCGGGCGGTGCATATGTCGCTTTATTGCGCATTGCAAAGAGCTTAACATTCCGCCTTAGACTCTAATGGCAGCGTATTGCGGTTTTATAAACGTTGTTGCGACCTGTATTACATTCCGCGACGTCTTGCTTTGCGGTCTTCACGAATGTTTAAAGACAAATTGAAATTCTCAACAATACATGCATCTGTGAACTACAATGTGAGGATGTGCTGAAGGTGACCTCTGTGAACGCTTTGATATGTTTAGGTTGCAGGATGCAAGCGACACAGATTTATTATTACACTAGCGATCTGCCCCGGCTTCGCCAGTGATAAAATTATACACTAAAACCAACTGGAATCACTCTATCCGCGAGTGAAAACAGCATTAAAATCCGTTCTGTAGATTTTGAGAAAATCGACCATATACAGAAATTCAGCTCCTGTGTACTGTTATAATATGTTTAGAAATGATCAATTGTAATTAAATGTAGTTTAACAATTAGCTCCTTAAATATGTATGTGAAATTAAACACCTTATAATAAAAAAAATGTCCTCTTAGCCAAATTTGGGGTTGAGCGGGACACAAATATGTGCTCCGACACAAGTGCACTCTACTACTACTACTCCTGGTCATCTTCGCAGATGATCTGCGAGGGCTACGGGCACCGAGGCGAACGGCGGTAACGGGGCCGCAATGAATTTGCGGGTTTGCCATCGTGGCTTATGGGCTCAGG
>JAFELO010000603.1:406238-431086 GCA_017140195.1 Eumaeus atala | reverse complement strand
GGACGTAGCGACCGGTACCCGTGATGACTCGTAGGGATATATTTTGCTGGGCTCATTCCGATGTGACGGCAGTACCGGAGAGAAATCAGGTGCAGGGTCAACGTGCTTTGTGAGGCACGTGGGTGTATCACCGCCAACTTCCTGACTTTAGACTGTTGTTATACATTGAAAAATCCTATTGACATCTTTAGTTCGGCCCGGGATTAACGATCTATGGTTGATATGCTCACCACTGGACCACGTGTCAGTCAGCAATAGATCACTTTCCATGAGTAGTAATTTTAAAACACTTTCATCTTTATCACCATTCTGATGTCTTAGGTTTACGCGAATAATACTAATTAAAATAAGACTACATTTGCGATTTTTTGTTTTACTCTTCACAGTTTATTTAATTATTTAACTAGCCCGGCGTTTCAGAAGCTTAACGCGATAAAATCCGTAAAAGTAATTTAATTGTAATTTACTATCATTGTTCTCTTAAAATTCATTGTCACTAAATTCTTACTGTCGAACTCATGATTTTAGACGACGCTGGCTGCAATTCTGGCTTTCACAATTTTTTCCCCCTATTTCGCATTAGTGGCACTGGTACGACTGTAAGTGGCTATTCGCTGGTAACATAACAAATGAAGCGTTCGCATTCAATTCAAAGCATCTGTTCATTTTATAATCTATTTAGCCATTTTCAAATAAGTGACAAGACGGTCCCCTGCTACGTAAGAGACACTGTTGCAAAGCATCGGAATTGAGTCGGCCCGACCTCGCGATGTACCTCTCGCTCACATAATACCGGCGTGAAGTGACATCCTCGGTGTCGTGTGGCTTGTGAGTAGTTGGTGGCCCATTGGGAAAATGAGGAAAGGAGGGCAATGCATCGGTATAGTAATTATGCGGAGGATCATGGATGTCGATAGTCGTAAAAACGCTACGACCGCTCGCCCGCCTATACTATAAACAAAATGTACACCCGTGGACCGAAAAAGAGTAGATGATAATAATGATAACAATATACTCTATCTGCCCATTTTAAATAGTTATAAGTACAGCGGATCCTTCTAAAGGCATATTAAACGTGCACAGTGTTTATAAATTTGACCGTAATAAAATCGCAGATGGCGCTCAGAGTGCAAAATGAAACACGTTAGCGCTCCGCTTGTCGCCAGTTCCCCTTTTTGTCCCGCCGCCTGTGGAGGGCCATTTGTCAACTTTTTGTCGAGACACTTGTTTTAATTTATGCACACACCAACTTCCGAGTATCCAAGCTATCTTTACTATTTCGTAGCTGTTTATGCTGGAAAACGTTACTACCGAAATTGCTTATTTGGAGTCATATCAAAACAAAGGAATGCGGAAGCGAAGGAAATGCTCTCACAGAGGCATCGCCGTCTAACGTATTCTATTTTTCTCGTTGCTGTTATGTGTGTAAACGGGGTATTGAATTTCCATCGCGTCTGCTTTTCAGCTTACTATATCTGGTCCTAGAATATTCTATTCATTCATTTCGACGTTGAGAAAATAAAATCCTGGTAGATTGTGTTGGTATGTCTTTTATGGTTTTAGATTTCGCTGTAATGTAATTTTTTATAATATACTAGATGATAACACTGAAATCGTTGCAATGTCATATCACGGCAAAATCGCGTGGGACATATCTGTCGTACAAATGTTGACTACTTATGATGAATAATGACTGCTTCTGATCTTTAATGCACTCCTTGGTCAGTAGGATTTGCTTACGTGGGATTGCCGTGCAACTGCTACCCTGTGCGTAGGTTGCATTGCAGCTGAATTGGGCGGCACGGCCGGGGAGGTACGCGAACATGACACCGCCGTAATATGTCAGCTGTCGCGTTTCGTGAGGTTTCTGCATAACCGCTGGTCCCTTGGAGGGGAAAGGAGGACAAAGCATCTGTATGACAAATGCGCATACATTGATGGGCGTCGGTAGTGAAAAGTATCCGATTGGTCGATTGCTCCTTTAGTATAAAAAAGCACAAAATTCTCAGTCTTTCTTCGAAATATTTTTAGCTTTAGTTTAATGTGTCTCAAAGTTAATGTGGGACTTTCTGGTTGTAGGATACAATCAGAAATAGCGAGATAGACAGAGAATTTTGAGGTATCTTTAAAAGCGATAATATGGATAAATGAATTTACATGCATCAAAATATGTGATTCTCATTACTACTCAATTAGGAGGTTCGGTGTTGTGTGAACCACACTCGAGTTTAAACCACAAACTAAACTGCTAAATAAATTATTAGTTTCGATATAAATGTATTTGGAAATACTTTGATAATAAAATTAGATTTGTTCTGTTCACACATGCATTTTTAAACTATTTATTTACCATAAGATGAAATAGACTATCTCAAATCGTAGGAGGGGGGGGGGGCTCTGTGCTGCTTTATTCCTCTTACAGGAAGAGGGGACTTCAGAGCAGGAGGAGACTCGTTCGCGCACGGAGCAAGGATGGGAAGCTCACCCCATTGCACTGTCCGGAAGTTGGTGGGGGTTCTGTATTACGGGACCACCCTGTGTGTGCGTGAGTCCCTTAGGGGATTGACTAGCGGTTCCGGGGCATCTCACCGAAGGCAGCAGTTATGGCACTCTAGGTGGGTTTAGCGGGAAACGGCACTATTTGCCGCGAGCCCCACACAACACCGGGCCTCACCCAGGGCCAGTGACAGTGTGTAAATGTGTTTCCCCGCCTTACTAAAAAGAAAATAATAATAAAAGAAATAGCCTATCAAGATTTTTTTATGTTCTATGGAAAAGGCGTCCAAGAACAAAAATGTTGAATAAATTAGACTTAATGTTTAATATACCTGTGTCTAGCAGACATAATCAGATAGTATTATCAGACACTATCATCAAAATAACCATTATTCACCGACACTCACATACCTTTAAATTGTCATAGATATATATTATTTATTGCAATATAATTAAAAACTGGTAGCGCGGCTTCAAAGAAATGCAACTCGATTAAAACTTCACATTATGTTAACTGGCAATTATTCATTGCAAAGGTCAATATTAATTTAAACCATAATGGGTTGCTAATTTAAATTAGAGAGGACATTCGGATATTAATCAAACTGTACGTTGACAAATGAATTATGCGCTTAAAGTGCGGCGTATTTTTATACGGCATCTGATATAATTACACGGGCGATCTGATAAAATGTGAAAACGGGAGAGTTAATTAAATTCACAATTCTCGAGTCTCGTATGGTTTTATAAAATCACGATAACAGTTTATGATGCAAGAAAATAAGTTATCATCGCATATTTTAATGAGAATTTATTTTATAACAAAAAAAAAATTATAACGTGTCTCCATTCGCAATTTTTTTTCGGGCTGCGAGAAAATACAAAAGAAGAAAATTGTAGGCACATTAGCGCACCAAAGAAGAAAAATGTAAAAATAATAATTTTGGAACAAGATGTCATAATTATTATTTTTACATTTATCTTCTTTTTTTTCTTGAATATCTTCTAATGAATTATGTACGTATACCAATATTTGAACCTTATGTGACCCTTACTTGTATTGCTTGTCTATTGTATTAAACTGCTGCTGTACTATTGTAATCGGTTCATCGATTTTAAAAATTAACTCACACCAATCCGCAGAGGACATGCTTTGCTAATTTACCTGAAATATTCATTGCTTTTTAGCCAAGATATGGACAGAACCTTTAGGATACCTAAAACATTTTCAGTAATTCTTGGAAGAAAGGATTCTGTACTGTGCTGTAAAATCTGCATAAATCCACAGAGAACATGTCTGCCCATTTAGATCCATCCGAAAAAATTAATTGGTATAAGATACGATCTTAAGATCCTAAAACTTTTTCAGTATGCTTAAATGAAGCATTAAATATTTTAGAATAAATAATTATTGTGTGAACTATAAACATTTTGTGGTGCATAAAAAGAAAAGTCGTGGAGAAGCAGGTGGCACTGTTTCTGATGCAGGCTAGTTAGTTATCGTTGAAGTAGCAAGTTCTCGTGGGCAGCAAACCGCACACTGCGGGACAAATTTGGCTTATATTAACTTTTGCCGAGAGTAAATTTCACTCCGAGCGTGCAGGCCACTACACTCTCAAGTGTCAAAGTTTTAATCTCGTCTGCTGCGAATACTTGCATTCGATATAGCTCTATTCACTCCGGATACAGTTTTCTTTAATTATACCTTAGAACTTAACAAATTTTGTTTACTTCGGTAAGTTTTAACGAGGGACTTGTCGTTTATTATGCATTTTATACTTAGAGACAGAGTTATTGAGGATTTATTTTAGATTATTTTTTCATTATATTCATCAAAACATTGCAAACGAGTAATCGAATCATTTAAAGGCCAATCAATCAAGGAAAATGCAAATGTCTGGTCTGATTTTCCTGATCTCGCCGGTAGCGATCACCTCACTCTCAAATTTAATGAGAATTATTTCCCCGCTCGCACCAGCTGAATATAATTATTTGTACCATGAGTTAACGTCCCTATCTTTAATGAAATATTGTTTTTATGTTACTTAGTTAAAGGGAAATGAGATTAAAATTCTCTAGGCAAATGGTACCTGCATTATCATTGATACGCAATTGCGATGGCGTCCGACCACCCCGGTTGGGTCTTCCTGCACTTAAATAACATCAAATTTTTACTTATTCAGGTAGATGGTCTTCATACATATGTTGTAAAGTGATGAAAGTGACGCTACCACTTAAGAATTGCGTCCAATATATTTTTTTAGAAAATGTGAGAATCGTACATCCTCCTTGAAAAGCAACGATGACCTGGTCAAGCTGTTAAATGTAAGCAGCTTATGCTCCTGTCTTGCGGCGCTCTCTAGGAGAGGCCTATGTGCAGTAGTGGGCGTCTTCTGGCTGCTTCCTTTGATAATGATTATGATGAAAGTGTTATTTAAATGCGTATTAACGCATTCTCTAGTGAAATAAATATCTGAATAGATACTTACTTCCAAATACTAGATGCCATGCGGATTCTATGTAGATTTAATAGTACAATAATAATTCAATTCAAATCCTTTTTAAGCTTAAAAAGAATCTGAATTGAATTCAGTATTTGAACTTAAATTCATTTTATGTTACAACTAATTTATTTTATTACTGTAACGTCTAAGTTCCAGATTATCATAAGGAATATTTAAATTTCGTTTGATACGGGTTTATTGCAATTCGGCACTGGCATTAACCGGTCGTATTTTTGTGGTAAGTATCATTACGGGCACCATAAAGGTTCCCATACGCATGTATGCTGTTAGTCGTAAACTTTATTGTGTGATATATTTATTCGGTTTGCGAAATTTTATATTTGTCATATATTCGCTGAATAACCCCATCCTTTCAGGGTTGCCAGTTATGTTGTGTGTTTTTGTCTTGGTAAATTTCAAAGGCTTTTTTTTGATGTAACAATTTTTCTAGATAATGCTTATGTTTTAATTTTAGTTCGATTCTCACTTTAATGTGATAATGTTAATTATCTATGTTTATGTAACGTGTCTTCGTGGATATTGAGCCGCGTATTCATAAGGCAGCATTAGTTTAAAAACTTCTTATCACGAGATTATTATTGTCCTTATATATTACTGTTTCTGAAAGTTGACCGTCCACAGGTTGTGCTGGAATGTCGATGGAGGATCAGGGTTTGTTGGTATATTTAAGGCACGGTCACACTTGTTGACCTTCCTTTTATAAACCCGGTTATACATTAGTCGTCTTTGTTACAAACTGAATGTTTCAGCGTACTCTCCATTCCTAGTGCCCCCCCCCCCGCACGGAGACATGTTCCATAAACAATCTTTCATCGCTTGTGTTTATTAACTATTGACAGAAATTATAAAACATAATAAAACACTGGGAAAATGGGAGCAGGCCTTTGCCCTACAATAGCACACATATAGGGCTTAATTTAGTGACAATTTACAAATGTTGCACCCCTGAAATCCCATACAATGAAACTATTTTCCTAAAAGATTATTTGTGCTAAAGACAATAAGGTTCAGCGACCGTTATCTAGGCTAAACCTTATTAAAAAAAATATTTCTTTAAAACAAAAACGCTGGCTGGATTAATTTTTTTTTACGAAAATGAAGGATACGCCTCATAATGATTCTGGACAATGGGACAAATATAACGAGCGTCCTCGTTACCCTTTGGTGGTGTATAGAAAAGCCCCAGTTTCTCGACGCTGAAATCTGTCACGGCCTCAAACTTCCGCAGGCCGGCGTTGGCCCCGAGCGTTGCGCCGCTTCACTATTTCATCACTCCGCATAATGATATCATTGAGACTGATGCGATCTTACTCGTCAGTTACGTCTGCAGGACGATTGAATACGCGATGGAGGTGGAGGTTTTATTGCATCGGTAACCGAGCCTATCAATGCCTCTATCAATTGACAAGAAGTGCGAACTATGTAGATAAACGGAAAATCAGAAACTTTGTGGTTTATACACTTATCGAGATGGTAGTTATTTTTAAACTATTTACTAATTTATTGCACACTGAAATATGTATAAATTAAGATTAGTGCAACAATACTTTTAAGTTTGTGGTTCGTTTATAAAACGTGTGCATACGCTCGCCGCAAATAAATGTTTGTAAAATTTTATAGGTCGTGCTCTTAAGTGTACGGTTCGTAGAGAACCCTCAGTGTACGCGCCCGACTCACACTTAACCGACTTAAAAGTGATGAGTATGTGCTGCTAAGTAATATGTGAGGAAACCCTTATACCCTTCTCCCTTCTAATGGTCTGCCCATTAGAAGGGAGAAGGGTATGAGGAAACATATCTACATAACAATTATGCGGATGTTTATGGTCGTCGGTAGTAATCAAAAGGCTCCGATTGGACGTTAGTCCTTTGTATAAGGATATAATAAAAAGTTTCAATATGGCGTACCAAATATATTTGACGCAAAACTAATTCCAGTTTAGTTTATCGTTTAAATACAAGCTGTGTAATAAAAAAAATGTATTTGTAATTGTTTCACATATAAATTGCAATAAAGTATCTATACAAGTGCCATCTCGGGAATAAAAAATATATTTTTGTGTTACCTTGTTTTGATACCCGAACATGGGTTCAATGTTCATCTTGGAAACAAAAAAATCTCCTTTACAAAAACTTTGAGTTTTGATACTTTAAGAGTTTTGCAACGGTTCTAGCGTTGTTTAATGACGGTAATGAAGGTTTAATTATTAGTAAACTAGCGGAGTGGCTCCTGGCTTTGAATGTAAATAACAGAGGTTGGAGTGCTACCTTCACAAATTATACACTTAATCCGAGCCGAATGTCGGCCATCTCTATAGCGACTAGCCAAATGCGCAGGACAAGTGTGTGCGCAGGCACAAGCGCACTCCCCACATACTCCTAATCTGTCACGATCGGAGAGAAATTAGGTGCACGACCGATGGCTTGATGTGCTCTCCGAGGTACGGGGGTGTGGCACCACCAATTTCCTGACTTTGGACAGTTAAAAAAATCAATGTCGATACACTTAAACCTTTCGTGGGGATTTGCTATCCTTTGTAGAAAACCGTATAAAAATCCTTGTAGGAGATATTGAGTATATTATTACATATAGGCAGACAGCTTTTAGGGACTTTTTTTTTGTTTTGAAATAGGTATAGACATCAATAATGAAAACTTTAGTTTAGAATGAGATAGTCATTTCGCGTCAAAGACATGGTCCCACGACTCGTAGTGCACGGTCAACATAAAGATGATGCAGGTTATAGGTAACATTTTGTCTGGCAATAGTAAATGAAAAATCAACTAAAGCTTTTGAAATACCAGCTTATATACTCAAGGCGGCAATAATTGAAAAGTATCAAAATCTATTCATTTATATATTCTATCTTTATATAAAAATATAATAATAAACTGATTATCATTAATACTACTAGGTATAGATAGAATAGACTAATTATCATTAATTAGTAAATGAGTGTTAATAATAATATCGTTCTAGCCGAACTTCGGCCACGGCGGCGGGGACGAACCCAGGATCTCACGACTATGGTTGAACATGCTTACCACAATAGCACGAGGCAGACCATTCCTATGTTGTCTGAGATTGCAATCTATATCTGTGTCAGATTCAGAGTCAGAACCATTCAATAGATCTGTGTCAGAACCATTCAATAGATTTGAATAAAGGAATAACAAACATAGATAAAATTTTTCGCCATCAGTAGTATCAGTAACTTCTGGATTATAAAAATACAATCAAAAATATGTCGGACTCACTACAACACTCAAATTCTATAAAACACTCATGTGATTGACATATAACGTCATTATACCTTTTTGTCTCAACTCTGTTCGCCTCAAACCCATCCCATAATGTTTCTCTTTTATTAGAAGTACTTTTAGCTAATGAGTCGGTAGGGGTTAATTGTCCTACTGATAAAACTTGTTTAAGTTTCCTTAAGACATTAAAGGAGAAATAGAGGAGCGCTGGGATCGTACAGATTCTGTAGTCCATTTCTATTTGTTATCAGGGCGGTAAATGTCTGTACGTATGCGACCGTAGTCTGTTTTATTCTTTTTATTCAATTTGTTGTACCGATCGGATCTGTGTTCTTTTTTCTTGTCTATCTGCGATTTTGTAATTCGAATAAGTAGAGGCATTCAATGACAGTATCGTGGGATTTCATGTTAAAATAGTATAATGAGACGGATGTACATCGGCCATTTGAAATGAGTTCTAAATCGTTTTGATATTGGAAATAAGTTTTTAAATTCAAATTAATATTTTGGAGATTGGATATTTAAATATAGATTTTCATGGACAATATCATAGTGTGAGAATGATATACAATGCAGTGATATTGTATTCTATTATTAAGGGACTACAGTTTATTAAATCCGTTTTGTTTTATAAATTAATTAGTTTTATAAATTCTTTTTTAAATATAGAATAGGGGTGAAACGAGAAATCGGAGCTGACGCCCATGAACATCCACTTAATTATTATGCCGATACGTTGCCCTCTTTTCCCCCTCCCACAATGGGCATTTTAAATCAGTAACCATTAAATTTACATTAATTAGGTACTAAGTACCACTTTGACTTAAGATAATGTCCGCTGATAGTTCTTTACATAACTTTTACATTAAATGTTAACACTGTACAGCACGATATGGTGAATTTATATATCGTGTCGCGTTATATGATATGTTATATTTTATCGGGAAACTATAATATATTAAGTGTTTCAAAAGCAACACGGGTTTCGACTTAGCCCCAGTCGCTATACCTTCAAAGAATAGAATTATAAGGGCGCTCAACCACTGAGTGCTGTAAGCGCATTATTGCAAGGCGGTTCGGCTCGAGGCAGGCACGACGCCTCGCGAATGTACAATGCCCCTTAAGCTTCGAGCTGTATTTTCGGAATAAGTGCCTCCGCTAGTTGAAACGAACATTGCCTTTTGGGCCTTATTCAGATGCGACCTACTTTTGTTAGGAAATTATCATGCATGAGGGGAAGTTGTGGGATTGTCGTAAGTATGCACTAGCGATTCCTATTAATGCCTTATACGGGTGTACTATAAGGGCTTCAATGGATACTACGTTGTAAGATATGATTTTGTATTTTTATTTTAAGACGTCGCTTATTTTTATACGTGCATTGAAAGAAGTTTGTATTTATAAGAAGATGGGTGATGACTGATGATGCTGATGATGTTGATGTTGTCGTTTGGGTTTTCAGGAAGTTTACGTAGAATTGGGTATTGGTTATGATAAACGTCGCGCAGAAATGCGACACGATCTTAAATAATAAATTGTTATGTGTCTAAATAGTCATTGATTTACAAAAATACAAGATACAAGAGTTCATATCGAACTGTCATGCTTAACGTCGTTGGTTGTACATAAACATATTATTTTGCAAAGTCAACCTTACGTGCGTGACTAAGTGGATCGAGGAGCGAATTCGGCGGCAATGCAGTGTGACAATAATGAATGCAAGAATAAGAAATATTGCGATGCTACCTCTTGCTAAAATGTTAAGCACTAGAATAACACATAGGTAATAGAAATACTAGCATTTGCATGTGGTTTTGTATGCACGCATCGCGCACATATATACAATGCGAATGTTGAAGAATGCGATCGGGGAAGACTAAGACGGCCATACCATGACAGATAGATATGATACTGTCCGGAGGTGGTGTCAACGTCTTCGCAACCGGTGTGTTGGTAGGAAGTTTTGAATGTGAAGGAGGCAAGGCAAAGAAGGGATTTTTTACAGCATAAGGGGGCAAACGAACAATCGAAACACTTCCCCTGATTGTTACCGGACAGCACGAAACGCGACAGCGACGCTGTCACTTTACGCTGGTGCCAAGAGAGCGAGAGGTACTTCCCCGGTAGTGCCGGCCCAATTCCGTCAAGCATGGCACTACCTCTTCCTAAAGTGTTTATTTATATATGGCGCTCGGTTCCCTCCGCCTATAAGATATGTTGTTGTGTTGTTGTTGCACGGACGGAGTCTCGGGAAATATCTAGTGTGTGGTATGTTGGTAGTGGTGGTGTTGGTGAATGACAGCAACGGCAATGTCCACTAAGCTCGGCGATTGCTCACTAGCAATCGCCGAGCTTAGTATTTTAATAGTGTAACAATGGGGTCGTTAGTTTGAAACTTTACTACGAAACGATCATAAGTTCCTTCATGTCGTCCAACTTCCGAGCGTCAATTGTTTGGGCTTTCATTATCGAGTTCCGTATTAATTGATGATAATATTTTGTTACGGCATACATTGTACGTTGAGTTATGAAGGATGAAAATTCACCAACGTAGACGATTTTTCAAACTTCTTAGAAATAGTTTGTTATATCAGGCAGAGACAGTGGAATCTTAAAGTCCTAGAATTATAAGCAGTGTGCTATATTAGACTTAAATAATTAATATAAATGACATTTTTTTATGGAATAGGGGTGCAAACGAAGGCCTTTTTACTACTATGTACATCCACATAGTTTCACTATGCCGATGTTTTTATTTATTTATTAGGCACAATTAGTTGCACATTATAAAGTAATTTTAAGAAAATGCAATGTAATTTAAATACCTAAATCCTCATGCGATTTGCAATCATACTTTATTGATACACAATTTTTCAGTTACATAATAATATAAATCTTAATATGATGACGAGATCTATATATATCTTATTAGGTTTTACTCAACTTTGTGTACAATTAAATAAAACATGATTTGTATCTAATGCTTTTAATTCATTATTAAATATAAAGAAAACATTATTGCAAAGAACTAGATTATGTAAGGTAAGGTATTATTCCCCACCATGGTTCAAGCCTTGTCTTTACGATGGGGCTCTGTAGCCTGGGGTGAACCAAGACGCCTTGGGTGAAATTAATAGAACGAAGGGGGCTTTTTGTACCGCTCCTATAAGAATAGGGCGGCAGAGCAAGAGAAATAGGAGCTTTTGCGCACGGGGCAACGGGCGAGAAGGGGTAACTCACATCATCTAAATTTGACGGTGTTGTGCGGTAGTGCGGTACAACCCCTCTGCGGAGGTGGTGTCGGTCCTTTAGGGGACCAACTAACCGTAGAGGTGCCCTGAGGAATTGTAATTCCGGGGCACCGCACCAGTGGCGGCACTGATGGCATTCGTGGCGGTTTTAGTGGGTATTCGGCACTATGATGTACCGCGTGCCCCACGCACCACTTCTACTGTTTACTAAATGTGAATAACAGTTCTATTAACAGCACAGATTTACTTTATCGGAGTAACAAATTCAAGATGAGTTAATTCGAATGTCGTGGCTGACAGTTGGCAACACCCAGCTATGCAAATCTCATTGTCTCTAATGCGTGTTCCGACCGCACCCCGTACTGACCAACCTACGCGTTAAGCGGCAATCTCGTCCAATGAATATTTACACCGGCACAATGATCCCTTGCGGTGATATACATTAGGATTGATAAAGGATTAATTTATGCTTATTAGGGACATGATATCTATCGGAAAAAATAAGGTATCGTGTTAGTAAAAGTATCGAAACAAAGGTATCGATACTTGAAGTATCAAGACTTTGGGTATCGGCAGTATTCTATTATTATTCATTTCAAAGACCCTCTGATGGTGCCATGTGTCTCACAATTATTAACGTGAGGAAATATTTTACGCCGCATCGTCATTCTCTGGGTGGGGTGCTGTGCTGTACAGTGTGAGGATTCTGAAATCCCTAGTGGGATAACCACAACCATCTTTTTTTTAACGGCATAGTAATTATATGGATAACAATTATATGGATTTCCCGTTTGCCCGTCCATTCTGTAAAAAAGTGACCTCGGATCTGGTAGCGACAGGATCACCTCTGCGACAGGATAGCTGTTGTTTACGTTATGTAATATGGACCCAGCTTATTACGGAACCCAGGCTAACCTACTGCCACAAGGGAGACGTCCTGCTCGATCATCTGACGCCTCCCGTTAACGTTGGGCCTGTGCCGCGAAGCGCGCGCCCAATCCGTCCCTGGTCCGAATAAGAGATGGTGTAAGGAAGTATTTATACTGTACTCATGAGTAGTACTTAACTGGGTATCGAACTATCTCATCCGGAGCCCTGAGCCCGTGGACGTATAAGGTCACTCAACACAAGTACTCGATACCAAAAGGAACTCTTTGAGTAAAAGTATCGAATACAAAGTTTCGAGTACCATTATCTCAAGTATCGATACTTGGTTGTATGGATACTTTTTCTTTCAATAAGGACACTTCTCTTGTGTCCCTAATATTTAGGTGGCTTTTTCTTACTCTAGGCATAAACAAGGATTGACTACGACATTACCATCTTCTGCTTCGTGGTCTAGTGTTGAGAATGTGACAGGTCACAGGCGTCATGATCATAACAAAAAGTGATTGGTATTTTTCAATTTCTAATAATAGTCGAGTCAGAGTCAGAGAGTTGGCGTTACATCTCTTACTTATAACTATGCTATATTAGCACGTAAAGCCCTGAACCAGGTGTCGGACTGCCGTCTCAACGCAATATGAGAATGAAGATAAAAGAGTTAACATTTTTTGCACTTATAATATGTCCTGCGCAGTTCTCTATACAGAGGTCATATCTCTATGCGTCAGCACTTAGTAGTAAATTTCACTACTTAAATAAATGGCAGATGAGGACGCTAAAAATGGCCACATAACAATGGCCGTTTAAATATAATATAATAATATATAAAAATAAAAATAATAACATCTGTGTACTATCACACCACGCTAGCCTAGGCGTGTGCTAAGTGCCGTAAGGGCTTGAGTTACAGGTGTTAGACAACGGATATATATTTAATGTTCTTATAAATTTAAGAAATGTTATATATTTACGTTTTTTATTATATAAATACATATAACACGTGTATAAACATCCATGACCTTGGCGGGATTCGAACCCGCGATCACATACAGACACAGCTTTTGGGTGTTTTTGCTGTGCTTATTATATTATGTAAGATTTCTCATAAATACGGAATTCTACAACCGCGAGCCCGATTCGCACTTGATCGGTCTAATTTCCGTCTTGCGTCTATTGTAGTGCGTGCAAGTAATGTCGCGGTAGAGTTCGTTGCTTTCTCTGTTGTGCAACTGATTGACGGATTGCGCTCTTGTAATATACCACATCAGCTTCAATACAGACTTTCCGTAAAAGATCATGCGATTAAGACATTGCACGAAATGCCATAATGTCGCACTCAATTATTACATAACGCTCTTTATATTTAGTGCTACGTTTAAAGAGCGTTCTTTTATGTTTTGACAAGTGGACCCGTCAGCATTCTTAGTCCATTAAGCTATGTATTGGCGGATGCCAAATAAATTTTGCCCGTTTTCAGGGTTCGGTATATCAAAAAAATAAACTGAACCCACAAGAACGGGGCAGTAGATTTTCTATCGCTTCAATGGACGATGAAGGTCACTTTCTTGCATGTAGTTGGATCTTAAGATATACATAGTACGAAACTGCCCCGTTATTCTAAGACTGGCGTATAATACAAATCTCATATATCAATAGCGTAAGCTGATTTTCGTCTCAGTGATATGTGCGATGAGTATGGCTGCGCATAAAAAGTAATCAATCATTCATAACAAGGGTAAATTAATTAAGGTATATTATTTGACACAAAAATATAATTCAAAAAGATCATAATCATAGATACCGGAAAGAAATTCAATATTTTCAAAATTCGTTAATAAGTAAGAAAGGTTGCGCTTTTCGTGCGCTTTGTGTGTACCCGGAAGCCCGTTGGAGGGAGGAGGCTGGGGGGCAACGCATCAGTGATGATGCGTTGCCCTCCTTTCCTCCTCCCTTAAATAATTACTGTGAGTAATTATACAACGTTTGGACGTCAAAAGGCTAAGATAGATGGGAGAGACGGAAAAAGTATATTGATTAACGAACACATCTGTGCCAAAATGCGGGAGTAAATGGTATCAGTTGAATTGATTTACTACAGAGCTGTTATTAGTCAAAATATTGACACAAATCTGTCCTCCACACTGCATTGGCTTCTTCACTACTCCGAGACTCCACCCTAAACCGGCTAAAGGCTACTTTATCTTGTTGGATTTATTACAAACATGTTTTTTATTTCATAATAATTATAATTCTTCACCAAATTATCGCTCATTCTTATCTTTACTTTGCAATGCCGCGTTCTTATAACATTTAAACTGATATTAAATATTTCTATTTCATGTAAATGAAAGTTTAATCTATTTTATATTTAAATTCCTGTCGCTTCGGATTTACAGTTGCTGAATTTTATCGCCCAAAATCATATGGAATGTGTAATGACGGCGACACACTACCGACATAACAATTTTTTAAAATAATTGGTTAAATTATAAAAATGCGACGTTTTAAACATTGCGTGACAAGCAATAGACATGTTTCAAACTTGGCATTTCACATTACATCGGCACATACTCGTACATGCAATAATATCAATCAATATCAAAAGTAAGAAATCATCACAATAAAGCGGCCTGATTATTCATAAACAAATCTTTTCTTTGAAAATAAAAAAGAAACAACCTCCTCATATGTTGGTAACATTCTCAAGTAATATCAATACATATATCGTTTTCGGTAGCAACTTAATATTATTGGCATGTTCAAATGTTTATCTTCTCGACATTTATTGTCGATTATTTGAATGTCGAGAAGATAAGAGGAGATTGTTCTAAAGGTCCTAGTTGGGCACAAATAGATGTGAAGAAATCTATATGATAATAATATATCCGTGAATTTGTCACATCACTTTAGCCTGGACTTGTGGTAAGTACCGTAACGGCTTGTGTTACAGGCACCGAAAAAAACTTAAATATATTTAATAATTTTACAAATATAGGATATTTCATATATTTAAGATTTTTATTCCACAAATACATGTAATATACATACATGACGTTGTTGTTTATACAGACATTCATGACGTAGGCGGGATTCTAACCGACGATCTCTGACTAGCGCCACGTTACTAACTGAGTCAGCCCACCGTCATGACGAATGTCATATGAAACTTCTCATGTATTACGATCTACTCATAACCATTCTACGGCTGAACCTCGCTTGCAAAGGCCCATTAACTCCTCAAATACATATTTTATTACACATTCGTTTCGATGTCATTGATTCTTTTCAGCTCACTTGCGAAAACACCTGATCGCCCTGATCACTATCTTCATAGCTAACAATCATCCGTCATGCATGTCCTCAGTAAAAGATAGCCACTAAAATAAAACATGCACTAAAAACTTTTAATAAAACAATTCACGACCGTCACAGTCGTATATTTTTATTTTCTTTTAACAACCAAAAAAAAAAAAAAATTGTAAAGTTCGAAATTTAAATTGAGATGTATACCTTGTTTAAGGGTGCGATCATAAATCTGAATTGGTATTGGGGCAATAAGTGATCGGATATCTTCTTTATATCACAGATAGTGGGTGAACTTGTAAATTCTATTTTAAAACGAAAATGTCGTTCAAGATTCTAATCTCAATAAAGAGATAAGACAGATATATGACTTGTAATTGATGACGCCGTGGTCTAGCTGTTTGCCATTACGCTATTTACATCATATACATAATGTAGAAAGTTCTTAAAAAATAGGCAGTAAAAATAACAATTTATTTATCTTAGACATGTTTTTTTTTCATTTTGCATCGTAAAGGTTTCACTCACAAAGACCGGTAAGGGAGTATTCCCTTACAAAACAGATACATGTTTCTTAGTATCTTTATTCTGAAGCGTTTGTAGGACTTGAGCGCGAACAGTATCCATAGGAACATATTTCTATTGTTAGACATATATCACATGGTTAGCATATAACAATAAAAAGGTTGATTTGGACGAAAAGAAAAGCCAAGAATTAAATTTATCAAAGCCCTTGTAGAATAATTAAAATAATAAATAGGATTCTAAGTGGGTAATAACTAGTATGTACATGTATACAATATTATTGGCGCGGGGGTAGGGCAGTGGTGTGATCAGTCCACTAGTTGTTATTAGTCAAGGATTCTAAAGTAAAGACAGTAGTTAGTCCCACTTTTATATGGTTCTGTGTAAAAGCGTTTGCACATGTCACATAATACCGCCGTACAACACCACACGGAACGCGACATTGAATGTCGCGTTCCGTGTGGTTCGTGAGTAGCCGGTGGTCCATTGGGAGTTCAACGCATCGGCATAGTATTTATGTGGATGTTCCTGGGCGTCGGTAGTCCTAAAAAGACTCCGATTTCTCGTTTGCCTATTCTATAAAGGAAATAACTATTTTCTTGGAGTAATTATTTCTACACAAAGACGTGGGGAATCCGATAAAGGTGTATTGGGCTTCTCTGCGCATCCGCATAATAAGTGCAGGTCCGAAAAAAAGACGTGGGGTCGTTGTTGTTAACATAGATCTCTTAGTAGTTTACAAAATGTTTATAGATCACTAGCGCTACCCCGCGGGCTTATCCTCCTAACTCCGGTCCTGTTAGTAGTAGCGTGATGATATATACCTATAGCCTTCCTCGATTAATGGACTGTTTAATACAAAACGATTTTTTAATTCTTCTTCTATAACATAACCACAAATCTCCCTCGGTAAATGGGCTGACCACCGAAATAATTTTGCAAATCGGGGCACCAAAGAAACAATTCTTCAGCTTTATAATATTAGTAAAGAAGTATAGACATCTTTTTTAAACCGTGGGGAGATGCTCTACACGATGTCCTGAACGAGAATGCTTGTGCTGGGCAATTCTAAGAGGTAGTAAAAGGCACATTTCGGCAACAACGTGGCATCATGCTACATTGTCGCCAGAATGGGCCTGCATGACCGGGGAAGTATTTCTCACTCCTACATACAGCCTTAAAAGTGATGACTATGTCGTCGCGTTTCGTGCGTTTTGGAACTAGGCGGTGGACCATTGTGAGGATGTCCCAAAAAAAAGCAACGCATTTCCATATGCGGATATTATTGGGCGTCGATAGTCACAAAATGCTACAAAAATAGTCTGGCATCGTCGGCTTCACGAGGTTATGTGTTAACCGGAACAACTGACTAATTACAAATATTCGGGTACTTTATAAAGTCACGACATGCGATATCTTAGTCTACTCGTAATTTGTACTGCTTTTGTAAAGCTGGGGTGCGTTATGGTTCAAGCCTTGTCGTGGCGGTGGGGCTTAGTAGCCTGGTTTGAACCCAGGCGAAGTCATCTGAACCGAGGGCGTTTTTTGCATCCCTCTTATAGAAAGAGGGGGCTAAAGATCAGGAGGAGAAATCGCTCTCGGTACCCCTCTTATATAAGAAAAAGAGCAAAAGGAGGCGGGGCGAGGATGGGAACCTCACCCCAGCGCACTGTCCCAAAGTCGGTGTGCTTGTCCTGTGGTGCGGAGCAACTCCATCTGTGGAGGTGGCGTCGGTCCCTTCGGGGGCTGACTAGCTGTCTAGGTGCCCTGAGTGGCATTGATGGCACTCGCGGAGATTTTTGTGGTTATACGGCACTATAATGTAACGCTGGACTTCACCCAGGGCCAGAGAAGGCGCGTAAATGCGTTGCCGCGCATCAATAAAAAAAAATGGAAAAAGGTTGTTGTAAAGCATCTGAAACTTCGGACTTGTTGTGTGTTATGACGAAACGAAGACTTCGCTACAACAACACTTAGTGTTATCGTAATGAAATGTGTTTCACACGAAACATAATAATATTTTAGTGCCGGTATCATATTTTAAAGTGAATCCGTTTTTGCACAAATTTAACAACAAGCTTTATAATGTATGTTTAGATGTCGTTATCGTTAAAAAGCTTTTCGTTAACAAGTTTTAAAAGTTACCAAAGAGCGTTTGTGTGGTAAAGGTTATTACAAAATAAAATACTTTACACCCAAGGAAGTAAGGTATTCCAAGGCCATTCTTTGTAATAAATTAAGCGACATTTTATTTAGTAAATAATGTTCTTAACGGCCTTAGCTAGGTTATGGAAACGATGATAAATTATTTTTCTTGGCCTTTGTACGACTGGAAAGTTGTAATTAAAAATATTTACCACTTGGCTTGGAATTTGACAAATGAATATTAAGCATATGAATTTTAATGATTTTCATTAAAATTTTAAATGTCATATTTATTTATGTTCCAATAATAAAACCGTATGCATGACTTTTATCGATTAAAACGATTTTTAATAGGATCGACTTGAAATTTATTACTCCACTATACCTATGTGTTACCTAAGGTATGTTGATCATTTGACAGTTTTTATAAAGTCGGCTGTGATCGTTATTGTAATTTATTTCCTAATCTGGGTCAAACACACCCACTGTCATGGGCTAAATATTTTAGCAGTCAGTCTTATACCATTGGATGCTAATTTCGTATGGCCCCGTAACATTTTTAAGTGCACTATTGCGTTGTGTAGACATTAATGCAAAATCGATTAACCCAAGTCATTAGTACGGAAAGCTTTAGACATAGACGATTATTGTTAATCTGTGTAATGAAATAAAGTGGATTACTATTTATTTTTGTAATAAAACACAATTTAGTATTTGACTTTCGTCCATGGAGGTATCAACGTATCTATGACAAATGTACAGGTATACATTGTAGGCACTAAATGGAGTTTGAAGAAATTTATGGATTTTGAAGAAATTTAAGACTGCTTTTACATTAGTCCTATATGTATGTGTACCTAACCTAAGAAATCTCGAATTTAACCTTTTTTTGTAAATCTGAAATACTAAACTTCTATTTAAAAAAAAAATACAAAACAAATAAAAAATTTACTAAATCTGAAATGCTAAGTTTGTGATTCACTAATGATTCGAAGTTTCTCTAGTTTGAAAGTAGTAGTAGTAGTAAAAATGTCTAGGTGAAACTTATTACAATTGGATAAAAAAGAACATCAACGTTTTGAGTGAGAGCTACTCACCCTTAATTCTACTACACAAGTATCGAAAGCACATTCTATTTGCTATTGAACTTTTATTGATAAAAAGCATATAACACGATGTGACAATATCGTTAAATGTTTATGATAGAATAAAATTTAAAATGTAGCATGCGATAGTTGAGAAGTCACGTGTGGTTCCATAACAACATTATTTTTCATTACTAAAACGCGATGAAATGGTCAACAAAAATAAATAGCTGTCAATAAATTTAATTAAATTGAATGGTTGCATATGAACTTTGCAAAAAAAAATGTTACCTTAAATGAATAACTTATATAATAATACTATTTTCGCGTGCTTTTAGGATGTGACGAATAATCTTAATTTAAAAACATACGTCATTGTTTTCATGATTAATTTTCGACTATATTTTCACAATGTTATAAATATCAATTACAGCATAAATAATGAATTGTTGCAGCGTAGTAGCAAATTAATGCATTGCAATATTATTTCTCTACTGGCCTATAATGAGAATTTATTTGTTTTGCAATTTTCATAAAGCATCGAGAGCGCCAATATTTGAATATTTTTGATATTTTACTGTTACTTTATTGCATTGCAGCCGGATGATTGTGAAATATCTGTTCATTTGTCTGCCAACAATATCAGCGTCTGAGAATTTACTGTTACTTTATTAATAAAATATGAATCGTTTCCTCTTCGCATGGCAAGTTTTATTTAAATTATCCCACACTTTACTGAGATGAAAGCATTTGATGCTTTTGTTGTTTTATAGCAAATTGCAGCCAGAATAAAGTAAACATTTTATTTTACGTAAACTGAGCTTTATATTCGCATAAAAGTTGAGTCTGCCCCATATGTGGCGTAATATAATATAAAGCTCAAAATGCCTTTTAATGATATGAACGTTCGGTGCGTCGGAATCCTAAATTCCCCCCCCTTAACCGCAGTTATAATAATTTAAATATTCGGTATAACCGACCCGTATACCGTGCAATAAAGCGCTGGCGATGTATTAGGGTCACCTGGCTTCTCCGAGCTATCTCTGGTGAGCACCCACCGAATATTAATAGCCTTTATATTTCTCTGACTCAAACGACACGAACTCGCTTAGAGCTTGAATTAAATATGTAATGTTTTGAGTTATCGAGCTGCTGAACACGGCTGATTTTTTATGAATAATGCTTAAGAGGGTCGTAAGTCTGTAAATGGGAGGTATTCGAGAAAAGCTCGGCCTGGGGTACTTAGAATCCACATATAACACCAGTTTTGAGAATATTTGTCTGTTTTAATATGCTTATTTGGTCGCGGATCCCGTGAAAGGGGCTTACAACGAATCTTGATGCATATTCCACTAATCTGTCGAGAAAATATCCGACCAGGGAGTAGAATAAAGGCCATACGAAATGGGAACAAGGTAATGATTTAACGCGGGGAAAACCGCGGGGCGCAGCTAATATATTGATAATGTAGTCGTTGTCCTTTATATTTACAATTTAGTAAGAGATAGTGCCGTGCTGTATTACAATATGAGGGGTGGATACCTCTCGCCTACGTGTCACGTCAAAGTGACAGCTCCCTGTCGCGTTTCGTGCGGTTTATGAGTTTCCGTTGACCCTTTGGAAGTAAGGTAGGACGGAAACACAATAAATTAATAATATGCAATGCAAGTTGTAGCCGTTCCGGGATGGATGCGAGTAGCAGGAGATCGGTCGTCTTGGCGTTTATTGAAAGAGATCGATGCCCAGCAGTGGACCGATAAGGGCTGATAATGATGATGAATGCAAGTTCTAAGCTATCAATTTGCCGACCACATTTGGTGTCTTCTGTTTATGATAATCACGAGGAGCCGACTACGACAACTATGTCGGCTCCTCGTGCCCAAAGTTAGTAAAGAGTAGTACCATGCTCCAATGCGCCAGGATCAGGTTGTACCTCTCGCTCATGTAATAGCTCAACAGAGTGCGATTTATGATTTTCCGGCGAACCATTGGAAGTAGGAGAACGAAAGACGGTAACAAATCTCAATAAAAATTTTAAGGACTCTATGGTACGGTTGTCTATACGGGAGGTGCCACAAGGTTCCGACTATAAAGCGCAAACCAAACAAACATCCAGTCTTTATCTAAAGGGAAACTTCACAAATGTTAAATATTTCAATAGAACCTCAAGTGTTATGCCGTACTGTATATGTGTATTTCGGTCCACGAGCAATCATGTCCTGAATATTTATCGATACTGTATATTAGGGATTGATACATTGATATTCTCAAGCAAAAAATCCATAGGGTTGGCAAAGCATAGCCTGGCATTTGTCCTGAATATTTATCGATACTGTATATTAGGGATTGATACATTGATATTCTCAAGCAAACATCCCATAGGGTTGGCAAAGCATAGACTGGCATTTGTCCTGAATATTTATCGATACTGTATATTGGGGATTGATACATGGATATTCTCAAGCAAACATCCCATAGGGTTGGCAAAGCATAGCCTGGCATTTGTCCTGAATATTTATCGATACTGTATATTAGGGATTGATAGATTGATATTCTCAAGCAAACATCCCATAGGGTTGGCAAAGCATAGCCTGGCATTTGTCCTGAATATTTATCGATACTGTATATTAGGGATTGATACATTGATATTCTCAAGCAAACATCCCATAGGGTTGGCAAAGCATAGCCTGGCATTTGCCACGATACTAATACACCTCCTCATTTACATTCATACGCGTTTTTTATTCCGTGTTTTTTTCAGAATGGTGAATATGAAGTGGCCGGAAAGTTCATAATCTTACGTTTATTGTGAAGTAGTACAACGAAAACTACACATTTCAAGTCAATTATTTAGTGGGATAGGCAGAGAGAATCGAGTACTACATATCACAATCGTGATCTTTACATATCCGTCTCATTTCCACATATATAAATGTCTTTGACGCCACCTTCGGACAGTACCTGATCCATCGGATGTTGGTGTTCCATATTGGCACTATATATCTGTTTGTTGCATATGAATAGAAACAGATTTTAAACAATTTGTACAATCAATTATTATTACCTCCCTGATTTTTATAAAACACTCGGAGAATCTTCAGAATAGCACCGCTGGTCGCTAGGCACAAGAATGTATTTTGTGTTTTAATTTTTAAACAAGTGTTGCAACAAATTGCACACCTTCGGCGGTGCTCTACTCTCAACAATTTTCTATCTCTCTTTCTTTTATTTGTGTTTCTTATTACAGTTAGTGTAATATATGTTTATGAAGACAAACTACAACTAAAAAGTTGTTGCATAATATATGAGTATCATGCCTACCTTTTTGGTAATACGTCTCACATTAGTCTAAGCATATTTACTCAAAGACTCAAACGAAACATATATTTTGTTTTCGTCATATTTAAAATGTCAAATACAATACTTTTTAAAATAATTTGTTATAGTAGCATAGATAATATCATCTAACATCACATATTACTTGAAATTGTTACAAAGGCGTTTAAAGCCACAAAAAATGGGTATCATGTGGCGCGCACTTTTTATTCTCCGAACTATTTTTAATTACAATTGCTAATAAAGACGCAATATTTATGACGTCATTAATTATTTTCTATTCCAATCTGATGGATTTTAAAGTTAGAAATGGCTGTTTATGATTCTCCATTATATGATACACATAAAAATACTTACCCCCATTATATAATAAAACCCCATATTATAAACAATGGCCGGCCGGTGACTTACACGTAACACGAGGTAGATAGACTTTAGGTTATGGTAAAAATATTTGTGGTTGTTAGTGATGGTGGTCCGATGTTTCTCTGTATCACCTGTGGCTCAGGCAGGCCCCTTCAGTAATGAATACGAGTTAATTAAAGAACATTAGCCCGAACATTGGCGCTTGCACACGACGACAGATCAGAGCCTCGATAGCCATGTGAACGTGGGCCCTTTGTTAAGTAAGTCATGTATCAAGGATGTAATTTAGGACGATTAAATTTACTGAAAACTTTATACAAAAATAAATCTTCTTTCTATCCGTTTCTTTATCTTCATGTAGTCAGCTGGTTCGTATCCCCTCCTTTAAGGCTGAGGCCCTTCATGTCTTCCTTAACATTCCTCAATTAGGCCGTTTGTGGTGTATATGAAAAAATATTGTTAAGAAAGAATTATTTATATCCTTGACAATTTTGGCGAGTTGTGGCACATCTGTATGCTGCAAATTCGATATAATTTCGCATCCAAAAAATGTAACATATGTAACCACTCAAGGCACCCTGGTCCTCGGATACGAAAATCAGCAAAAGAGATTTAACGTTCCGTTTTCGCATTCGTTCCAATCACATTCCACTGATTATTTTTCTTTTATTAATGGGTAAAATGACCAACTCTAACTGTACAACATGCAACAGACATGAGGACTTACATCACCTTCTTATAGAATGTGCTAGAAAGGAATTTCTCTGACAAGAATTTATGATGGTCACCAAATGTAATAATGCCGAACTTTTTTTTTTATACATAATATGGTAAGTTCTAATTTTATATTAGAATATAGTGGAAGATTCTTAAGTTTTGTTATCCATTCGTTATATATAAGGGATTTAGAGTTAAGTTCATAATTATTTTTTTCAGAAGATGTAAGGCTGACTTAATCTTATGATGTCTTTAAAAAAAGATTGAAAAAAAGCATACGGCTTAGTGAAATAGCACCAAAAAGAGTTCGGTGTTATATAATATTCAATAATGCTAGCCTTAACCTTATTGGAATAAAGTGAATCGTTATCCACCTTTTTTGATACGTTTAAGTTCCTAGTTTAAACGCTCGCGGGGCTGCTTAACATGACAACAATAATGTCGTCGATTGTAGGATACAGAGAAATAGAAAAATCTATGCCCAGATAGTTAGATAAGCCTTTGTGATTAGGTTATTTTTTTATTTGCACTCAAGACACTTGGCTTAATGTCACTGCCTAAAATCAAGAGATTCAATGAAGCTAAACGTTTGCCGCCATATTGAAGAACGTCTCGCAATAATAATTCGGCAAATCGTTAGCCCGCCACATAACAAACGGCCCTGTTCTTGAAAATGGCTAGCCTTAATGTCATACGGCGATTTGTACAATACGACTACGACATATACATATTATAGAATAAAGTTCGCAAAACTGTCTATCTATATATGATCATTTCCCTCCGAATGTGCTGAACACATTGTCATGCGGATAACATCAATGGATAGAACGATTCCCGAGGAAGATTTTAGTGTTATATGATCAGGTGGCAATCCAGCCCGTGTTATTCGCGAGCAAAGTAGGGGTCGATAGAAAATTTTATTAAAATACCTAATAATATACAATATATGGGGGG
>JAFELO010000603.1:385206-406224 GCA_017140195.1 Eumaeus atala | reverse complement strand
GGCGGTGGTAAAGCATCGGCCCGGTAATTACGTGATGTTCATGGGGTTCCTTCAATTCGGGTTGAATTATTTAAGCTTAATTTAATTTAGACGTTTCTTCTCATGATTTTTTCATATAATCAAGTGACATCATGAAAGCAATCTAGAAGTGGTCGCGGAATCCAGAACTAAGTTAACAATAACTGTAGTCGGACTTAACGGGTACATAGATAGATTTAACCGATAGAACCGCCGCCGTATTGATATAATTATTGTACGACTCATAATAGAAACGAACTAACAGGAAGGCAATTACACCGCCACCATCGTCATTAACTATCGAGACAGCCAGCTATCTTGTCGATAGTGTGCTTGAGGGTTTAGATTGGTGGTAGGCAAATTCGTTACAATCAATGTGAGCCTCATAACTGCATTTTCTATAAAAATTAAATATAAATGCAAATGAAATATTTACAAAATAGATATACAATAGACGTGAATGTGGAAGGATTTAGGTACCGACGAAGATACACATCTCAAGATCAGATTTATCAGGTACTGTCCAAGGATGGTGTCAATGCTCCTATTGAGCTTCTTCACAACTACGTGATAAGTGTGAAGATGTGGTGTTGTTGTATAAAAATATTTCATTTTATTCCTTGAAACTGACGACTTGATTAGGGTAGCGGGGAGCCGCTGGGTGCAAGGGGCTCATGACTGTGACCTATGGCGCTCTATGGGGGAGGTCCAAGTCCAGAGGCGGATGTCGTCCGGATGATGATGACGATTCCTTGGAAATGGTTCTTATTGAATGGCGATATTTGTCACATAGAATTAGTGTAGGTACAATATATTTGTTATAAATGTTGAACGAAGGGAACGAAAACTCATCAGAATTATAAAAATTAAGACGTGTATTTCTATATGTATACTCTCTTCTATCTATCCTGATGTTATAAAGAGGCAATATTTGATTGTTTGTTTGTTTGCATCGAATAGGCTCTGAAACTACTGGACCGATTTGAGAAATTCTTTTACCATTAGAATCCTACATCAAAATTCATGAACACAAGCTATATAACACTATTCTAAAAAGATTTGATGACTATGGAAACTTCGGTTATGTAACAAAAATGTGAAAAATATATCAAAATAATTCGTCATTTAGCTGCAGATATAATTGTCAAGTAGTTGTCTCGACAGACGCTGTTTTGTCATACAATTTAATTCGTGTATAATTTTTATATTTTTTAAATCAATGAATTTTTGCCACCTTTCGTGATATTCTTTCGAAGCCGGGACGGACTGCTAGTACATAATCTAGAGTATGATGAGATGGACTGCAATTTAGTGTATTAGAATGTTATGGTAAACCTTGAGGGCTATGCAAATTTTAATAATGATGGTGAATGTTCTCATTTCCTTCATAAAATATTCATATTCTAATCGCGATAAATTATAAGTTCATTTGTTGAAATGATGTCATCCACCATTTTGATTTTATATTCATGATATTATAATGACGCATTGTTTCAGGTAAGTGGGCTGAGTGACTTGGGCAACCGATGTCACATGATGGATTCATCTGCGTTAGCGGTAATGGCTTTGTTATGATCTTTAGTGAAAGGTACTACCTCTGCTGCTACGTGCTGCATTGCGTACGCATATTCCGTAGGTACCTCACGCTCATGATACAACCTTAAAAGTGTTTGCTATGCTTTGGGGCTTTGTGCGGTTTCTGCTTCCGGAGTCTGCATATGTGGATGTTATTGGGCATAGACGTTCAAAAATTGTCTCCGATTGCTCATTAATCCTCTATTTTGACTATTTAATTTTATTTTTTGCTTTATTTTAAGTAACTAAATGCAAACAAGAAATTTGAAAGCGAAGGAATTTATAAGCACAATATTTTGCGAAGAAATTACAGTTTTATTCAAATTTGTTTGAAAAAATATTGTAAGTTATAAAAAAAAATCATACTTGAATCTTCTAGGAACATTTCAGACTGTGGGTTTTTAGTATTCAATAAAGACAAAAGTAAGTTACAGAGAGCGTAGCTCTAAAAAAAAGCCTCCCAGGGGTTCGTCATGAAATAATAAGGGTTTACGATATATTTTATTTCATGGTTGTGGTTCGGTGTTTCTTTGTGTGAGTGTTCTTTGTGTTACCCAAAAACGCTGATTGTGACTTGGAAGGACGGTGAAAGATTTTGAGGCAGATTTCCGATTAGGTCACATCAGATCTGCACCACTTTAAACATAAAGTTTGCCGAGTTATTTTTGTGTAAGAAACACATTAATCATTGTTTGAGACTTTCACGTTTGTTACACATTTTGTAATTATCCAACGGGTTTTGATGCAATACTTAAAATTCTTATTACCAGGTACTGGCAAAGTTTTTGTAAATACCTTGCTCGACGTTTCGACCGGGTTACATCAGCTGTGATTACAAGCGGACTCAACTTACTCAAGTACACATTGTTCAAGATCCCCAGTCTTGGAGGACTATAATAAAGGTCGCTACAAACTAAAATGGAGGTCGATAAACCTATGGTTCCTGGTAATAATACCTAATAGTATTTCTTACCGAATTTCAACTAAGGCCGCCAAATTCTATAGAGGCTTACCAACGAGAAAATATTTGGATTGTGTTAAACCTGCAAAAGTTTACACAACAAACACGGATTTACGAAAACCACTTTTTATACGTTCGTAGGTAGATTCTCGCTGAAGCAGCAATGGGCTGGTCACACACTCAAAAGAACAGACGGCAGATGGTCCAGTAAGGGTCTGGTGTGGAGGCCGTTTAGAAAAACGAAGTGTTGGTCGACTATTCGCCAGGTGGGAAGACGATCTCCGTGCAGTAGCCGGTTCGGGAAGGGTGCGAGTAGCAGGAGATCGGTCGTCTTGGCGTTCATTGAAAGAGGTCTATGTCCAGCAGTGGACAAGGGCTGATAATGATGATGATGATGATGATGAAGGTAGATTCTGATTTCTTGTGTACGGCTGTTATTCGAATTTGTAAAATACACTTTAATCTGACCGAGGAATCGATATTGGTCCATGATTATTCAAACCCCTGACAACGATAGTCAAAGTGTGTCTCTGCTCCCGCACTAAACGGGTGGCTGCTGATTGTGACGCTGCACCTTATCTGTTTGTGAATTATGTAGGGTTTTGTTTTGATATGATAAGGCGAGAGCGATCGGGCCCGCTCTCATTGTGTGCGTAATCTCGTGTATCGCGCACTCGTGTCGGAATGCGAGTTTATTTTAACATTTAATAACTCCCGGGCGGCCAGATATCGTCTGCTCAGGGGCGATTTGTTCCTTTTTCTGAGCTATCGTACTGCTTTTGTGCCACGGTCTCCTTCGTATACGTTTTTCTTAATCACGTCGCTTATCGTCGTGGACGGTTCCTGATTTCAAATTGACCCCGATTATGGATTGTTCCATGTGCAAATTTCTTTAATGACACAAAGTCTTGTTGTTAATTTTTTAAAACGATCGCGGATTATTTATTATGCCTTTCGGATGTTTTAGCCGCTTCGAAGCTGCAGGGCGGTAGAATGTGACAAATTGTTAAAACATACGCGGTTTACCAGTGTGATTGGTGGTGCTGACCCAGTGGTCTACTTGCCTACATTTAAAAACATTTTTTATGTTTATATTCCTTCATTTTTTTCAATTTTCAATTAATGTGGGTTTCATATAATGTTACCCACATTAAGGTTTTGCCTAAAACTTGGCCCTTAAATCCTAGCCAGACGTTACTTGCGGCTTGTGTAGTTTAGCGTTAGTGTGGTATGGTTTCAACCGACTGACAGTACCATATTATATTATCATAACTACATGTAAAGTCCGAGCAGTTTATAACTCTGCAATTCTCTACGAAAATAACTGTAGCACAACATATTCTATTGCTAAAGACGAAGAATAGTTAAAAACTAGAATTTTCTTTGACAAAATATATGTCAGCAGATGCCATCTAGGGCAAACAAATAACGAAACAATCTGTAAGTGCGGAACGGGACGGAATCCGAGAACCTCTCAGAACTTATCAGATTAATGAGTGCTTGATTCATGAAACTTTAGTGTCCTAATATACTAGTTCCTGTAAAGTGAGAAAACTCCCTTGTCTTTTCTTTTTCTTTGCTAAATAATTAAGTTTTGCTTAGCTTCTTTCTAATAAACGCGACTAGAAAAGAAAACTCACTTTCTTACTCTGTATTGATACCCACATTTAATAATTTTATTGTAATTGAAATAAAATAACGCCCGTGAGCAACTTGAGAGTGGATAGAGGTAGAGAGGTCGCTGTACAATTTCATAGAATTATTATACATATAGTGGGGGAGCCATAGACAGGCCTGTGGTGACGAGTGTTCAAAAATAATTAAAAAAGGAAGATGAGATAAACACATCTCTATCTGAGTACACATGCGCAGAGAAGTATTCATCGCGCGTTTCCAATTTAAATACTTAGAACATTTTTAGTACAGCAAATTTTACAAATACGATTAAATGATTAAGTATTTTACGATTATATTATTACTATTTATCGTCTCGTCTTTAGCTCATAAAGCTACCAACAGTCAACTAGTACCAACATTTCGGTAAAAATGGCGATTGCTTACTACGCACGCAAAAAAGAGAAATAATCTGTCCTTCTTTTTGAAGGATAGATGCTTTCTCTTTTTTTCGTAGACAGACAATTTTAAGTTGGCTCCCTTAATCTATGTATAATAAATCTCTTACATAATTACATTATGGTGATTAGGCAATCGGTAAAGGGATACATTTTAACATTACAACAAACTTGTATCTTTTTAACAACGAATTTTCATAAAAAGTTTCCAGTCGAGCTGCAATAATCTTTATTACAAATCTCACTACATAACACATATATAAATTGAACACAATTGTGGTCGAGGAGCTCGCCATTACTTTCTTTGTACTGTTAAGTTTCAAGCCTCTAAACATAAATTGCCACAAAGAATAGCGGACGCACGTGAGACGCAAATAAAAGTACTAATTTAAGTGAGAATTTATCGTCTAATTGTTCTGTATTCACGAGGTGGTGGCGCACTAACGTTATTTTAATTGATAGAGGCAAGTCCAAGCATTATTAAATAAGCAATAGTATCGTTTTAAAAATTTAAAGTTATCAAGTCAATCGTAGAGAGAAAATATTAGATTTCTAACACAGATGATATATCTAAATGATGCGAGTCAAAAGTAGGTCACATAATCATTTATGTGATCTACTTTTAACTGCCACCACCATCTGCCAGTGCCACCAAGCGCTTTTCAACCCCGCTAAGCCTTTCCTCAAATTATTTATTCTGGCCTGCTTTGACCTTATTTACGTGAGCTCAACGTAGAGTCTGGTGGGCGTAACAGATAAAAGGCGTACATGCGAAGTTACCTTGGCGATTTTCGTACTTTTGATACGATGCCAACAATTTAGTTCTTACGTGCCGTCGACAGCAAGAAACGTTGAGTATTTTATAGTAACGGTATCGAATTGATTCGACGTGAACATTTTAATGCGGCGTACTCACTCTTGTTACACTGTGCTCGCATCAAGTGCGAAATGAACGTGAGAAAATAAGCCTCTACTTTTTATGTGTTTTATGTAATTTTATTAGCACCGTCCTTTCTTTAAGTTACATCTGTTGCCATCTGCGGAAAAAGAGGGGAATCTGACCCCCTTTCGTCTCCCTAAACTAGACGATACAAAAGTCTTCGCTAGTCCTATGAACTGCTATGGCGAATGCAATAGAATCGCCAGTTGTAGCCGACTCTCTGAAAAAAGTATTTCTCTATTGCATTAAAGGCACACGAGAGACGAATAATCGCACAGTAATTAGTTACCAACCCCCGTGAATATCTGCATAACTCGTGGGCTTGTGCGTTAGCGCAGAACAGTCAGTCTGTGGAGGTGACGTCCGTTAGGGGACTCAGTGGCTGCACCTACTGATATTAAACAGTTACAGTGCACTTCACCGAAGGCGGCTAGTGGTGGTCTAGTGCGTGTTCGGTACTTTCATGTGTCTCGAGTCCACACCACAGGACCCGACCTATGTCCGGCGATGGCGCCGTGAACGCGTTTCTCCGCGTCACTTTTGACGAGAAACGACTACCGGCGCCAGTAGATAAGGCAACGAATCTGCAAGACAATAATAATGCAGATTATTGTTATGTCTTGCAGATGCGTTGCACTCCTTTCCTCCTTCCCCTCAAATGGGCCATGTTTTATATATTAGCATCAAATTCTGCTTAGCTTACTTTGACAGTACCGACGCCATGTAATACTTTATTGTACCTAATTATATTGTAAACTGTCAGCTCGTCAGAATTTAATCATTGTGTCACGTGAGCCATATTATTTCTGTTTTTTTGTTTGATACTGTGAGTTAAAGCTGTGTTTGAGATCGTTGTCCTACTCTAAAAGATAATCTTTAACAACGAAATAAAATAGTATTGTGGGTGAAATTGAAGGCATAAAACTTCTTTAAATGTCGGCATAATAAGGTTGAGACCAGTTAACTCACAGCGTATTTAATTAAAGAAATCGGTATCAACATCTATACATATTATTAAAAAAGATTATGCCACACAACATGCCATGTTTTCCCCAATGTATAGAGCGTAATTTAACGTAAGTGTAAATATATATATATATATATATATATATATATATATATACAACCTGGGAAGGTACGTCTCGCTCACATTATACCGCCGTAAAGTAACATCTTCAGTATCGCGTTTCGTGAGGTTTGTGAGTAGCCGGTGGCTCATTGGAGGGGAAGGAGGGCAACGCATCAGGATAGTAAATATTTGGATGTTCATGGGCGTCGGCAGTCGTAAAAAGGCTCCGATTTCTGGTTTGCCCCCTATTCTATAAAAAAAAAACATTCAAAAGACCTGTTTGCACAGGTGTTCGCTGAACAGACATATAGATACGATGTATTGCAGACGAATTGGGCTGGCACTGCCGAGGGCGGCAACATGCGAGGAATATCTCTCGCTCATTTGTTACCGTCTTAAAGTAAAAAATAAGGGGACAAAACGAGAAAAAGAGAAGGAGTAGTTTGGTGACCGCTTATAAAGATGCGTCCTTCTCCCCATTCCCCCAATGAGCCATCGGCTATACAAAGTGAAATGGCATAGCTACCACTTATAAGGCGATATCCTGGGGTTGAAAAGTATATTACATAACGAAGTTATTTTAAAATATGACTTTAATTTCACATTTTCTATCGAAGGATGATAAATAATTACAGGAAAGACTAGAGCGTCACCAAGCGTAATTCTTTTCGCGTTAGGCATTACTAATTTCTTCATATCCCTGGGAATAAGAGAACGGTGTTTTCCGACGATTTTTTAACGCACCGTAACAACCGATGCGAAAGTGGTCTTGAGTGACATGTAAAGTACATTTAAAGGATAACGATCTAAAGTGTGTGTTGACAGGTTTATAATTTATAATTTGACATCTGCTTGTGTAATTATTTATCAGACATCGGCAAGGAAACACGGAATTTGTTCGCTACACGAGAAATCAACTACAAACGTGTATTTCGAGGCTTGTTTGTGCACTTTATGTTACGTTGGTCGTCATTCTGGCAACAAAAAGCGAGCTTAGTTGATTAGCTCACAATTAAGCTTTCGAATTTTTCGAATCGAGCTTTCCGATTCCCGTTACGTTATTAAGGGATCTTCTATATTTGTATAGTTCAATAAATTGGCCAGGTGTATAATTCAAACACTTTTTTTTCTCATGATTTTAATATTTAAATTGGATGTAACTTAAACAGTAAAAATAAATACAGACGAAAGAAGTTGTAAATGGGAATAAACAACAGCATATCTCACGCCAGCTCCAAAATGGGGTAGACAGAGCGGACAGAGTGCCACGCATCACGATCCTTACCCACCTGCCTTGCATCTTCCACATTCATTAATAGGTACAAGTTATTAAATTGTTTTGAATCACTCGTGTCCTCACAAGCAAAGCAGCGGACGTGGACTAGTATTATAAACAACACTTTAGTATATAACAAAGAAGTCTTTTAACATTAAAACATCGTCAAAGAACAAAGTAGCGAACACGCTAATACGAAAATTGAAAACAGAAAGAGCTCCTCGAAACATAATTATGCGGTTTCAGTTGAGCACGATGGTTCTTGATTAAAGCACCGTGTCTCGGTAAAGTCAACGGTGCTACGAGGGCTCTTCACTTTGCGTAGTTCACTTGAAGTCATTTTGACTGTTACTAACTCTTAATGCAAATTTTAAGCAAATATACTTTTACAACTCCGCAGACTTAAAGTGTAAAAAGGGGGATTTTTTAAGTTTGGCGCGTATATAACAGCTAAAATATTTCGAAATTATTAAATTTATGAGACACAAGTATTGTCAATGTGAAATTGTATTAGTAGCGAATATTTGTTTTAGGTGCAAACTTGTTGTACTATAGTAACAGGTAATGCTATTGCTGTATTGCAGCCAAATTTGATAGCACGACCGTATAGAGGTAACTATCGCTCACATGATTACTGCCTAAAAAGTGATATATCTATAAGTAGTAGTGCCATGCTGCACAGGAGGAGGTAGGGCACTAGGAGGTACTGCATAGGAGGAGGTAGGTCATGCACCATGCATGGCAATGCATGTTGCATGACACTACATCCTCCTATACAACAGAATTGGGCCGGCACGACCGGGGAGGTACCTGTCACTCACTTGACACCGCCGTAAAGTGACACCTACGGTGTCGCATTTCGTGCGGTTTGTAAGTAGCAGGTGGAGCATTGAGGAGGGGAGTGAAAAAGAGGGCAACGCATCGAAATTATTATGCTGATGTTTATTGACGTCGGTAGTCGTTGAAAGACTCCGACTCTCGTTTGTCCCCCTATATAAAACAATATATATTATCGCTTTTTGTGAGGTTTGTGCGTCGCCGGAGGTCAATGGGGAGAAATGGGCGAGTGAAGGCGGACAACGCATCCGCGTAACCACGAGCGTGCTGATGTTATGGAAGTCGAAAACCACTAAATTGCTCAAATTTCTCGTTTATCCCACGATGGTGTAAAATATTTTTTACAATTTCGTCTTTGTATTTTTAAGAGTTTCAAGAATTCTGAACACTAATATTTTAATATGTAGTACCTGTTGTAACATGTTCGCAATTAACAAACGTAACATGAATATACAATGTCAAGTCTAAATTTAAAATCAAATTGAAACTAAGTGGACAGACGATGAAGTTTAATGAGGGTGCAATACCTATTTCACGGTGGGTATTTGCGGGATTTATATTGTTCGACCACGTCTATTTTCAATCTCGTCCGTCCAAACGGGAACATGAAATGCAAATAAATGGTCCATCAACTAAGGACAGCAGTACTACTAAAAGCGTTCTCTCATTCAATTTCATCACGCGCCTTTCCTCAGTCGCCTGTGATCTAAGATTCGTTCGATGATGAAAATATATAGCTTCATTCGGAAGATTCTTATCGAAGACGTGGAGATTTATTCTACCAGTTGTGTTATGCTTGGCAATATTGATATAGGTACTTACATCCCGATTTCGAATTACATTACAAACAAAAATTTAGTATCCAGCCGCGCCATGTTTCACTTGGAACGTATTTTCGCCGGAGACGTTAAAATATCGGCCATGAAAGAAAATTGCTTGGGGAAAGTGCGGTTGCGTTGATTTCTTATTTCGTATTCATTGTGCGTTGAAATGGATCACACGTGGAAGCTTGAAATGATAGCAGGAGCCAATATATTGGCTATGTTTTACATATAAAAAGGTTTAAGGCGGATCATATACGGAATAAAGCCCGTGATAGAAAGAAGAGCACTTTTATCACATGACATAAGTACTACCGATTACGATTCTGGTGATGGTGATTGTAAAGACAGCGCTCATATTATATCTAATAATGTTTAACGAAGCCAATATTCTTTGGGTTAAACTAATGTAAAAATGTTGGCTATGTATTTATTTGTCCTTATACACAGTGTTTCTTAATTGACACATAACCCGGAACACCTCAAACGTATTTGACACTTCATTTATTAGCCTATTTGAATAATATACACATAATTAGTCAGTACTTTGTCAGTGATTTGTACACTTGTTTGTATGAGTGTCGTCGCGAAATTATTGTATTCGTATGCGTCGTACTTATTATTAGTCGTTATAGGCTTAAATACCGGTTTAAGTCGGTGGCGTGAGCCCACTTTATCCAGCTAATTTGAATGATATGTGGGATAAAATATTTTTTTTTTTAGAAATCATTACCATTGATTCTATAGATATGCATCCGTTATCTATTAAAACACCAAGTTTTGGTGCACCTTGTAGGGACACCATGTAGATGTAAGAGAAATTTCTCCCATAGAATATTTCATGAAATAAATTCGCTACATCTTTGCCGCCTTATATATATATAAATATAATATAAAATGTAGCCAATTTATTTTATAAAATTTCAGCTCTTGAAACAGGGAACGAGGCAAAATAGAATAAAATTATCTTTGATGTCGTTTTAATCTCGAGTTTTTTATTTAATTAAATATGAGGATACATTAATCTACAAAAATTTAATTAAATATGAGGATACATTAATCTACAAAGGGTACGCGACTCCTCGACGAATATGTACATAGAGTATAAATCTCATAACGAATGCATTCAGTTCGTCTTACGTCTTCATAAAGTGACTTAATTTGGCGCGCTGTGGACGCGATAACGCCCCACGCATGCGACGGTCCGCCATTTCCTCGGAGGTGCATGTTCTGTACGTTCACCATTCGTAAATCTCGAAGGTGGAATCACTTTTTGTGTGGAACACTTGCATGTAAAATGCTTTTTAAGGTACACTTTCCGTATACTAAACTCAGGTAGGCTATTTACTATGTTAATGTACTGCATAATCAGTTCTTTTTTTTAGCCTGGGGATACCTGCGAAGATTAATTAAGAATTTAAATGAAATAGTTTTGTATGTGTGTAATTGAATACTAATATTCTACTTAAATTTACATTTACTATAAGTAACAAAAGCACTGTTGTTCCTGCCAAGGGCATGATCACAATCGATATTGAAGTCTAAAAATATATATGTCATTAAGTAGTACTGGTCAACTTAAAAATACACAATAAAAGTAAAATAACTACAATATTAATATAATTCTGACGAATTATAATAATATTGTAAAGTGTCCTGATAGGTTTGGTGGACCAATCACCACTTCGGAAATGTTCATGACCTCGAGTGTACTAGAGGTCATGAACTCGTCACGTGACAATCAACTGTGGCACAGTAGCAATTTGAAAGGAAATTTACATTTTTTAAGCATTTACTCATTTGACTACTATTGCTAATAGGCCAATATTTATTTTTTTCTTATTATTATATTTACGTGCCTTCACCGGCCCTGGGTAGGGTCCAGTGGTGTGTGGGACTCGCGGGACATGATAATGCCGAATACCCATAAAAACCACCACGAGTGCCATCAGTGCCGCCATTGGTGAGGTGCCCCCGAACAACAGATCTTCAGGGCAACTCGACGGCTAGTCAACCCCCTAAGGGACCAACTCCGCCACTACAGATAGGGTTGCCCTGCATTGCAAGACAACCCCACCAAATTTGGGACAGTGCAATGGGACAGGAGGCGTGTCGTACTATATAATTGAAGCTTAGTACTGTCTTGGCTTGATTTTTATTGGTGGCTCGGGGAAACACATTTAATCGCAGTCACCCTGGCCTTGCCCTGGGTTGTGTCCGATATGTGTAGGGCTCGCGGACAGTTGTGTCGAACACCCACTAAAACCACTGCGAGTTCGATGGTGCCGGACAGGTTGTCCGGCACCATCGAACAACCACTTTTGCGGACAGTGAAATAAGGTGTTGTTCCCATCATAGAAACTCGTCACGTGCGCAACAGTGGCTTTTCCATGCTCTTTTGTTCCCCTCTTATAAGAAGCTTTGGTTGCTTGTACTAGTATAATGCAAAAAAACGTGAATGGGGAACGAATGACTTCGTGTAGTTAATAATCCAGTCCAACCTCCCTACAGTATTCCATTTTTTTTTCAACATTTGATGTAAATCAAATGTTGAAAAAAAAATGGAAATTGTATTGAAACCTTTCATAGAACTAGGAACCTTTACCACTGAACGTCAAAGGGCAGCCACGTTAATGAGAATACTGGGGCGATAAAGATGATATTCATGTTCTCGTAATATACTCAACGAAGCTGGTTGGTTATCGCATGGAATACAATTCCTACAAAAAGCAATTATACCAAACTAGGTCGTATATTTTTTCATCCCTTTAATCCTGGGACATGTTGATAAAGGTCTGACGTCGTAATTTAACTGCTTATTAGGGCAACATTTTATGTATTCTGATGTTATTACGGCAAAAAATGTTTCGGTATCATGTGTAGATATTGCTTATGTTGACTTTTTATTAGCATATACGTCCATAAGCGCCGGGTGTGTAAGGTTTAATTGAGCTCCGGTGATTCTGTTACATCAGTTATTAAGTACATCTGGTACACTATTAGCCATTCCACCCATCCCGTATTGTACATTTTTTTTACAGAGTCTGTTGTAAAAAATAACATACATTTTTCCAGAAAATTCCAGTGAAAATAATTTATAAAGTTCATCGTTTTAAAATATGATTTTACGCGTACGTTTGTAACAGACAACGGGCTAACGAGTGATACCAATATAGTGGAGGATCGTTAGCTGTTCACCAACTCGACCCTTCCACTGATCGAATTGTCCCTTTTCCATTCTGCCCAACTTGAAAACCGAGAAATTATTGTAAATTTCGAAAGTCAATAACTAAATTTTAAATAAGTGAAGTGAAAACTTTCTTCACAGTACTTTTCATAAATTTCTCTGAGCAACAAATTTATCAGAATTATATTGGAAGAGACAAGATTATCAAGCTGATACATAACACCTGTATTCAGCAGGAGGTAGCCATAGGCCGGTTCGGTTATTATGGCCTCCTCGGTTATTATAACCCATTTGGAAAGCGCATATCTCTCGTCTTAGCCAGTGGCACTATGTATTAAGCTTAGTCGTATTATGTTCTCGCCTTAGTTTAGAGTGTGCATTGAGTTCGACCTACTTCACAATTTGTCCGTGTAGATGAAATTGTGTCACGTGTCCATTGTGATAAGATACGCAATATTAAAGAAAAATATTTATTTTAAGATTATATTTAGAAAAAACATTGGCTTTTTATTGACAAAGGTAATCAATGTTTCCAACGAACGATACAGATAAAATAAACATTATACTGCAATACAGTTTTTCCACTAGTCTTGGCTGTGTTCCAATACGGTCAGCTTTTGATACTCAGTATAATAACTCCATATACAAAATTTTATGCAAGTAAAATATTGATTTTTTATAATTTACTACCATTTTATTCTTTGTAAGCCGCTCGCTGATACGTCAGTCCTCGTTTACATTTAAATCATACCGTATCCCGGTATTAACATGATGCATTATTCAAGCTCATTAAAATTTCGGTGGGAGAACAGGGAGTACAGTGGAATTTTTATGCCCTACTTTTCCTGTTGCACGAATGGCGTATCAATAGTAATTTATATTGACGTCTTACTTTACTTTTTTTATAACAGAAGGGGGCAAACGAGTAATCGGAGCATTTTGATGACTACCGACGCCCAGGGACATTCGCATAATTGTCACGCAGATACGTTGCCCCGCCCTATCACCTCCCCCAACAGCGACAACGACGCTGTCACTTTAGTTCGGTATCAAGTGAGCTTACCTCTATGTTACTCACAATAAATCTAACTTCACAAAATCCTTACAATAAAATTAGTAATATTAGTATTATTATAACGAATAGTAACTTATAATAAATTAGAAGAAAAATAACTTAGATGGTATCTGCCTTCAAAATCGCTTCAAGAGAAGAGAGAAAGCGGTTTCCATTTATACAATATCCTTATATTCATCTCATAGACTTAGAACTTAGAAGTAGTTACTTTCTTTTGACGAAAGTGAGAAATCATAGGGCGTATATTGTTAGAGCCTCGGTGCCGTAAGTGCACACATCATATTTTACGGGTTCGTTCCTGTCAGACCACACAACTTCAAGACATTTATAATAAATTTTCACGCAAATACAAACATATTCATGAAGATAACCCGGCGTAAATGTGTGTAATAAAGTGGTTCGCCATAAATTTCTAGTTTAATTAGAGTCTGATGTTATTTATCATATACATGGATACGTTCGTGTAATTCAAATAAACTTCAGGCTAGTGCGATCGGCTAGACCCTGTGGGACTGGCAACTTCTCTAATAACTGTAATTAGCGCGACCCATCCCTATCGCTTGTTACAATTAGTGTTCGCGTGTACGATGTCGATAAAAAGTTCGATGTTCAACTGGGATTTATTTCCGTTTCTATTTTGTCAGTCATTAATTAATGAAGTTGATTATTTTGTGATAGTCGCCACGTTAAAGGAGCGTTCAATTGGAAAATAGGATAAAAGTAAGTCTTCATTGTGACCGCAGGTCGTTAATGTCACATTTTGTCTAAGCATTCTGTTTATTTACATTTTGTGTCAGCCACAATATAGACGTTGAACTAAACAATTCAAAGCGAAAGGTGATCTTTAAATTTATTAAGTGGACACCTAAATTATCTATGAAAGGAGAAATTATTTCTAAAAAAATTTTATAGAGAGCGATCTTTTTTAACTTTTGGTTATTATAGTCATGTCAAATGGTTTATGCCTTAGAACAGTAGTCATTATAATATAAAAAATGTATGAGGGATCTTTATAGTGTCATTAGGGGACAAAATTATGTTTTAGCGTAGGTGTGTGTAAGTAAAACCTGCTGAATGAGAGTTGATAGCCTTTTTCCAGTTTTAATGATAAAGGTGTAAGTTAAAAACCAGCGCTTTGATCTTCTACATATTTCAACATTATATGAATTCAAAGTCACATTACAAAGCTAATTAAAGCCAAATGATGTTAGATTATTGTATACGACATGTATAAATTGGTTAAAACTATGTTCAAAGACTCAGCTAAAATAATTATAAAAAATAAAGTTAGAATAAATCGAATATTGTGTCTCAAACCTGTTATAAAATTTTCTAACCAATTATTTAGTTTATTTGAATTGTCTGGAGAACTAGAGTTTTATATAAAGTTGAAAAAGTTTTAATGTCTAAAGTTATATAAATTGGATGGACAGCGTTCTTTCCTTTATTAATAAAATATAAAAAGTTATAAATTATATAGATTAATGGATAAAACATGCTTCAATGTCGATAGGTAAAACATCTCTATGATGAAGGGTTGTGACGATCGACCAAATCAACTTGTCGAGGTGGCGCGTACGGGTCGATCGCAATCTTACTTGTTAGCCACCATTATAGATGCAAATTAAACAATTATATACCCGGTGATCTCTGCTCGGCATATTGCCTCATCTGCAACGTCGTTTGCGTGACTCCGGGAGTTATTCGCGAGTGCAAAATGAAATATCGCCGTATAACTTAATATGTCTGTGAAGTTATGTTGTATTGCGTTTCTAACCATTAAAATATTACAATCTTATACTATTCTTACTAACGCCAGACACGATTTATGGACGACGCGTTAAATAAACATCTGTTTGAATTTATATTTCTTTATTACATGAAGTTAGCTACGAGTGCAGGGGTGCTAAACTATGTATTACTATCATTATCATCTCCAGTCTCACCGTATTTCGTATAATTTGACACTAAAAATAGTCATTTCGCTTTTATTAGTAAGGAGTAGTAGCTCAATTGGGTCCCCAAGTTACAGCTATGTCGTCGCGTTTCGTGGGTTTGTGAGATTCCTATGGCTCTTAGCAGAGGAGGAGGAAAAGTCTACACATTTGCATAACCAAAACGCTCCGACTGCTCTTCGCTACTTTTACTATAAAAACAAAAATTAGCTTTCACAGTTTCAGTAAATGTGTATATATTTTACAAACCCCCCCCCCNNCCCCCCCCCCCCCCAAACATGTATTCTAAGGAACCGTGCACAGAAATACTCTTGTGCAGTGTAATCACATCAAAAGCGATCCACCAACCCAACAATTGAAGTGCTATTGTATGTATAGAGGTTCGCAAAGTGGAAAGCTTATAAATGCCTAAGGGTGCTTATGGGCATTCGGGCCGGTTGTTTAGCTGTGTAATGTTGTACGATGCGGTTCGTTTGAGCGGTGTCGCTGCAGTCTCGCCTCTTAATGGAACTTAATCAACCACCCGCCTTTCATCCAATCTCGTTAGCGAACTAAATTGACTTTCTAAGATTATATTTACTCATAGTCTGCGCCGATATACGATTAAAGTATATGAAAGTATTTAATGTAACGAGGTTTGAAGGGTGGCAGGTTGAAACTTGCCAGCTTTGCGCGAATATTAAATGTTTTATGGTGGGTTGCATCTTAAATTAACAGCCACATAGAATAGGACTAAAGAGGTAATATTCTAAGTAATTTATTACAGATATATTGACTTAGAAGTATGATTTTGGGCTTTTAGCTGTTGCAAACACTTAGTGGTTGGCGTAGATTTTAGATTTACCCTTGTATGCATTTTAGAGAAAACTTGATAGATGTAGAGACGCACAGATGGATGGATGGGATGGGTGGACTTTTATAAAGATACAATGTTCGTAACTCCCATTAGTATGGAACCCTCTGAGTTTGACACGCACTTGGCCAGTTCTTTTTAAATTTCCTATGGACGTTAACATCAGCAAAGTCGTATAAGAGCATGATATGTTATTTAAGAGATACATTTAAAGGTGCGTTACACACTTCAACATTAATGCTACTTCAACACAACTAATATGTAGCAATAGTCAGTTGTGTAGGGGTTTATTCCAGTAATACTCGCTTCGAGAGCTGTTAGATGTTTAGAAACAGCCAAAGCTCAACGTAACTTGTGAAGCGGTGTCACGTTAAGTTGACACGAATATGTCGTCGCACATGAAAATATAGCATTTCGTGTCAACGTTACAACTTTTAGTCATATCTATATGACTCATAACAGCGTTCAGAACTTTGGTTTCTTAATGAGTGATGATGTTAAAGACTAGAAGCGAAGATGCATTTTGTAAATATGTTTTTTTTACTATAGGTACGTCTAGAACTTATAAACTTTTAGATTTAAATAACAACCACAACAACATATCTTCACGCTAAATCCCTTCCGAATTAGAGTAGCTGAGTATCGTACATTACCATAAAAACGCGATTGCGAAATTTTATATAAGTAAGTTATGTGAATTTACGTCATTTATATGCAAACACTGGTTTGAATATTTAGGCACTACACATGGATGATTGATACCTGTGGAAATAAATAAAAAATATGGGGTTTGACTCTAAGGCATCAACACCGGCGCACATTCCCAGAGAAATAAATTTAACATTAGCCCGCCTGCTTCAAACATTCACGCATTGAGATATTTGAAACTAAGTATTGAACTGTCAGAATGTTAGCGGTAATGCGCCTTGTCTTCCATTTTTTGTTTCCCATGGATCTGCATAGGAAAGAAAATGGTGTTGTGTTTCATGTTCTACTATAGTATTGATCGAGATGATACACGCTGCAATTGTTTCACCATCACATAGGATGGGATCATCAGACTCACATCGAGCGGATTAGTAGGGTAATACAATCTGGAAAAATATTAAAATTACTGTATATCCTGAAAAAGACAATGGTTTCATAGGGAATTCTAGATTTAACGAAGTTGAACGCAAGGGTGTAAGCAATGAAAATAATTAATGTTAAAAAGGTTTTCCCTTTCAACAATTTCCAACCAACTCAACCCATTCTTAACCACTGTTGGGTATAGATCCCCACTAGACTTCTATTTCTCACTATTGGCTGCTTCTTGTACACCAACGGCCCAAATTTTTGACAAGATCGTCGGACCACCTTATTGGTTGTCGACCGAATTTCCTTTTTCCCTGTCTAGGTATCATAATTTTGCTTCTCCACCTTCCATCGCTTCTGCGGTATACATGTCCTGCACATCGCCACTTGTGCTATGGTTCGGTTTGGGCAATGACGGTGACCTTCGCCATTATGCGACTCTCAATATTTCTTACTGAAAAGAAAATGCCTAGACAAAAATCATATTGTATAACTCACAGAATAGGAAATGTGGTTATCAAGACAATGAATTACATATTTTCATATCCAAAGATCTCGGTGTTTGTCCACGATAGACACCGAAACTGCTCAAATTTGGCATAGGTGTGTAATTTCGTAGAACTTAAAATATATTCTATATTTTCTTCCGATTATGACAACCATAGAAAGCCGTGGCCGGGTCATCTAGTGAGGATATAAATCCAAGTAGGTAGGAACACATACATCGATAATAATTTATGTATTCCACGATATTGTGTAAGAGCGGTGAATACATGATATCAATGTAGGTGTTCACCCTAATGACTGTTATATACCAAGCTATAAGTTCGCTATACGATATGATACTTAACTGTTCTACTTACTTCGAAAACATTTTCCGTAAGCTTATACCAGCTACTAACGAGCAGTGTTCGCACAAATTGAAACCAACCGCAAGCTCATTTAATTCACCGTCACGCAATCTTTTAAGCCATCCCATTACCTTGCCACCTTGCAGCTCATACAGCAAAATTATTATTTCCTCCTACGTCATCTTAGCATATTTATCACAGATAAAATTGACTTAGTGTTTCCTAGATGCGGATAAGGTATTGGATGTCGCGGCAGATAAGTCGAGTCAACGTATGCGCGAATCACTGAAATATGGGTATTATAAGAATAGATACCCCGCTGGGACCACCCGCGTCTTTTGTCTGAGTGGACGCGTGGAGTGACGGCCTCTGTTCGTACTTAAACACTATTGTCAGTGTCATTTATTCTTTATGCTACTACACTTGAATCAATGATATTTATGTAACGCACTTGCCCGCCTCTTACTGGCATATTTCCCTTGTTGTACGCTTGTTATGTGATCATACACAACCTACCACCCGCTGCTTACAAATAATCCGATCTATTCTTTAATATATTCCAATATCGTTGTCGGAATATATTGAGGTCTTTGATTCATTTTAAATTTTATTTTTTCTAAGTTCAATCATTTCTTTTTAAGAAAATTCTTTCCTCTATGCATTCAATATATATTTACTTAAATATTTTAAAATAACGATGCTCCAGATAAATTACGAATCTAAAACTTCGGAAATGGAATTGAAAAATACATAGGTAAATTGGCTACTAGTTTAAATATATTAAAAGCCATAAGCTAAAGTAAAATTTTAAAAACTGCCACTTTTGACATAATTTTTTGAAGTTGATTGAAAATGCTGCATTAATTTTTTTTGTCATAAGTTCCTAGCAATATGTTTCCATAATGTTCCTTAAAGAGCCGTAAAAACGACTCCAAAGCTGTTCTTGTCGACGTCGTCACAAATTGCGAAGACGCTCAACGTTAAAAAGTTTTAATATTAAAAAGATTACCACAAAAAAGTTTGGTGCCACAAATGGTCCAGTTATAAAAACGCCAGCAAAAAACGATAGTAACGGTCGTTAATAGATTAAACTATTAAATTTACCCTCAATGTAATTTCCGTTGTGAATTCAACAAAGGATTTAGCATATGGCCTGAAAAAAAAAATGAAACGTTTCTTTAACTATTTCGACAAAAAACGACATACGCATGTGTTGCGAGGGATAATTGAATTGTATTTAATAAATGTTATTCCAATATTTGTGAATGACGTGTGATACCTTTTAGACGATATTACTAATTGTTGTTATTACCTTATTTTAATTAACGTTGTGTTATAATTTTGTCAACTTCTTTGACATGATAACGTCTTGTACATATATAACGCCGGGCTGTATAATCGAAAAGTATGACGTCAGAGTCATATAGCCTGATGTCTGAGTCAATAATGTTCCGAATGGTCGGAGGCGGCGAGCGAGTGAGCGTAACAAGTCGTCTCCTTCAGTCCATTGGGCGATGCGTTCACAGATCTCTTAGAGAACCGTTATCAAGTAAAATTATATCGTTCGTAAATCGACTTACAGACAACAAGTTTCTGCATCATAAAGTTAACAGACAATGAAATGATGTTTTAGATGACCATCACCTCCTGTGCAATAAAAAGTTCTTAACATTATTACAATGGGTTAGGGTTTTTACTTACTTTTATTTATACGGGATAATCCTCGAAGCTACTGGACTGATTTAAATTAAATTTCTCACAAATATATAATTTTCTCCTTCTTGAATACACATATTTTGTTTCGATTAAAGACCCGAGGAACTCGAGCAAACGAAACACTTAAAGCATATGATTTGTTTGCACCAGTTATTTACGGGCGAAGCCGGGGATATCGCTAGTTTATAAGATTTAACCTTGGCGCAATTAATTAAAGACAATGTAACTACTGTAGTAAATAGTAATGACATGAAAGTTGAAACCCCGGCGTGCGATTAGCTCTCAAAGGTACTAAATAAATTGACATTTGATACAGCCGATATTTGTCACACTAAAGTACCCTACCCCGTAGGTAACTTTTCAAACAGTTAGCCCATAAATATAAGTAATTATGACAAGTTTACATTCTAAGTGGCTATTCTTAAAATATACGGCTATTGAAAATTAACTTCGGCTATAGCATAGTTTGATGTAGCAAGTAACGGCTTGGAATTATTCCAATTTTAGGACTTTGATGTTATGCATACTTACTTATGGTTTATTTATTAAAAAATACTACTATTAGTGTTGCTAAAGTGTTAATACCACATTTTTTATATGTCCAATAATTATAAGCGTAAATATTCATAGTAATTATAAGCGTAAATATTCACAGTAAGCGCCAATATTCATGAATAAAAAATTATTTTTCACAGTGTGGTAGGTAAAACACACTCTATTTTTATCTATATCTATAAT
>JAFELO010000603.1:357555-375768 GCA_017140195.1 Eumaeus atala | reverse complement strand
AAAATAAAGTGTTTATTGTTATTATAGCTGGGATTGCGTACAGACACCAAAAATATGTATCGGAAGAGCCAACACCACTATTGGTGTACTGGTCCCGTCGCTCTTGCGATACACACTTTTTGGTTATCATATGCCACGAGGTGCACGGATTCTTCGCAATAAAATGCACAGGAATTTGTCCTCTGCCACGTGTTCGGGATCGCCTACACGACATACAAGAGGCGTGCATGCCGTGGCGTCTAAAGTTTTCGTTTTTCCCGTTTTGTGTCATACTGTTAACATGTGGTGGATTGCGCCGAAAGCGCCTAGCAGCCGTCACGGCCCGTCTAATGGAAGGACGTGTAGCATATGTTGATGACATGCGATTATGTTCCCATATTCTTTTTGTAGTGCAACGTGGGCGCGTACATTTTTCCGTTATTGTGCATCAACACGTTTCACTGTCTGTTATTTGCCGTCTCAATTTATAAGGCCAATTTGTAAAACTCTTTCGTCCGTCAAACCAAAAAAATTATAAAAGTAGGGTAATTTGGGTGCTATATCTGAAAAGTAATGAAGTTAGTGTGTATAAAAATTCATTTCACTAGAAATACTTCCGTAGGTGATGGTTTATGATCGTTAAAGGGACTGGATGGCACACGGTAGTGAGGTTATTTCTTAATTCTTAGCCATGTTGATTAGGTTTTTCATTAATGCTTCAGTTAAAAAATTACACGCGACACGAATAATTTTAATGAAAAACAATAATGGAGTCATACCTTTCTGGACAGTATTTTTCACGCATTATTTCGTTGTCAATCTCTCGAAATCAACGTCTTGAAAAAAGGTATGTAGTGAATGTGGTATTTATGACACAACCTTAGGACTTCGTAGTGTATTTACCGATATTTTACACTCGGTAGACGCCTCAATGGTAAATCCCATATAAATTCATGATTCGTGAGAACATCACCAACCTTTTGTAACAATGTATACGCAAGGCGAAGGTGTACTCGTATTTGGCAAATGCTACCACTTGGAACTCAATTTGTGACTGTCAGTCACGACGGTGGAACTTAATCACAGCGCATATTAATATGTTTTGGTCTTTTTGTCAGTCCTTCATCCAGTTAAACGCGAGCAGTTTGAGTAGCACAGTTGTAAATTATGAGCCAAAAACCCTGAGTTGTATCTCTCCATCGTTCTAACATCTGAACCATTTTTCTTTCATCACATTTTATGAGCAATTTTGACCTTTAATGTGGCAGGGATACATCGGCAGGAAACCTATGTTTGCTTTCTACATTTTGCTGCAGAATCAGACTGCCGTACTCTGACTACCGTACTACTTCCTTGTTAAGTATGTAATGTGTACTATTAATATTATAAATGCCAAAGTCACTAAAGTATGTATGTTTGTGTTTCTTTCACGTAAAAATACATAACGGATGTGGACAAATTTTTCCACAGGTATAGATTGCAAAGAAATAATATAAGAACTACTTTCATACCAAAAAAATGAATGAAGACGACCAAAACGGCGAATGATATAAGTATCGAATGATATATGTAAAAAAAATCTGTGGACTTACACACGTTAGCCTGGTCCTGTGCTATTAGCCCTATAGACTACAGGTACAAGACAACGGAAATATATTAATTTACTAAATAGCATATATTTAAAAATTTTATGATATAAATACATATAATACATATATCAACATCCACGGTTCGAACCTCTGGTGTAACACAATTGGCCTTTACACTTATATTACCACTGCGCCAACCGATCGTCCATGTATTTCATCATCATCCACTGCATCAACATCGTCAGCCGGATTATGACCACTGCTGGACGTACGCCTCTCCCATAGAGCGCCATAGGTCACGGTCAAGAGCCAGCGGCTCCCCGCTGTATCTTTAGATGTCACATATCTACAGATATAATGATTTTGATTTTATACATCGTAATGTACATAAGACATCCATCATAACCAAGACAACCGATCTCCTGCTGCATTCAATTTCAATCCTGTGTGTGTTCATCCTCAATTCGTCTGTGTTTGTCTCTCTCTCTCTCTCTCTCTCTCTCTCTGTGTGTGTGTTTCTGTGTGTGTGTGTGTGTGTGTGTCTCTGTGTGTTTGTGTGTGTGTGTGTGTCTCTCTGTGTGTCTCTCTCTGTGTGTGTGTGTCTCTGTGTGTGTGTGTGTTTGTGTCTGTCTCTCTCTCTCTCTCTCTCTCTCTCTCTCTCTCTCTCTGTGTGTGTGTGTGTGTGTGTGTGTGTGTGTGTGTGTGTGTGTGTGTGTGTTGTGTGTTGTGTGTTGTGGGTTGGTTTATTACTTTGATAATCTTCAACGACAAGATGCTATTGCTGATTAATACCCGAATGGGGTTGGTCATCACAGAAGTTTATTACCTCAACGAAGTGCAGTGACTGCGGCGCAGAAGTGTTAGAGTAAGGACGACAGACCGGAATAGGTCGGATATAAGTTGACAGATTTGAATATACTCGATTGTATGTCAGTGCACGTAGGTATTGTAGAATGCCTTTTCTGTACTATTCTATATCCGGCCATCCACAAATGCATCCAGTTTATGAATACATACATAAAACACATAATTATGGTTATATATTCCAGGAAGGATCGTGTTAGTTTCACGTTATCTCAACCGTACTGAACATGTATAGAACAAAGTGAACGCGCTACAAGCAATAATATTATTTCAAGACACGTATCATGCACAGATAATCTAATGCAGAAACGTTATGATGCATTTATTGTTTGAAATATGCTGTAGGTTTTGCATGGTATTAAATTCTCGGAGACGTATTGTATGGGAATATGTATAGAAATATGAAGCGGTGATATGTAGGAACATGATCGAAGTATAAAAGCTACAATATTAGCTGCCATATCGCACGCCCTAGCCTTAATCTGAAAGAATGAAAATGATAAAAAATTACGTGTTACTTGAATGCTGTTACTAACATTGATATTATACCCGAAAAGTTCTTGTTTCTGCCACTAGTTGGCGTGGTAGTCTAGATGCACGTTCCATGTATCACTTTATTGTTTTGGGTTTTGCGTTTGGTAACTGCGATGGTAGTTTTCGATTAGAAACTGATTTGTGAGACGAGACAGGCCGATCTGACGACATTCTCGTGGATAGATGATGGGATGATGGGTGGGAGTAACCGTCATCATCAGAAAATAATTGGTTGACTATGATGTCGACTTAACGCTGCAGAGGCTAGTGTATCAGAATACTTTATAGTATAGGGGGGCAAATGAACAATCGGAGCTCTTCGATGAGTACCGACGCTCATAGACATCCGCATTATTCTTGTTATGCGAATGCGTATTCCTACTTTCGACCTTTTCTCCAATTAGCCACCAGCTTCTTACTATCCGCACGAAATGATTTACGGCGGTGTCATATGAGCGACAGATACAACCCCGGCCGTACCGGCCCAATTCCGCTGCAATGCGGCATTACTACCTCTTACTAAAATATAATATGGACATTTATTGCAAAACCAGATTGATTTACAATGTAAAAATACTTTTTAATTTGTTCTAAGAGTAGTTACGGTTTACAATAATACCTGAACCGTTTAGGTCGGTTTTAGGCGCAAGTGAAAGTTGTTTGACTCAGTGTTTTATGACCGTGTTATGGTTATATAATTTATTGGTAACGTTAACCAGTATGTTGTAAACGCAAAACACATATGACAGAGCTGGCCTAATTTGTATCTTGTCTTTTGATGTTGTCATTCATTAGTATAGTATGAGGGAATAATTCACGGGACACATATAATTCTTCTAATATCAGTCCGAATTCAGAAAGTTGATTGTGTTACACATTTGTGTACCGTCCATTCTCTCTGCCTACCCTGTTAGGGAACTGATGCGAAGATGTGTTAAGCCGACGGTCCTGCGCCTGTTTTCTCTCCGGTCTTGTCTTCCTGACGTCCAGTCGAAATAGAGTAATGAGAGCGTGTGACGCATGACACACCCAATCGCTACTCACCACAGTCACAACATACCACATAAGACACAGGCCCTAAATGGGCCTACATTTCCCTGAGCCAAAAGCCAGGATGTTAACCGCAATTTTATTGCGGCCCCATTACCGAGGGGATAGTCGTCCCCTTGCGACCCAACCCGGGTTATGAGGTTCGCCTCGATGCCCGTAACCCCCCACAGTTTCTGTGGAGAAGACCAGCAGTGAGAGAGCGTGTACTTGTGTCTGCGCACACTCTTGTCCATATAAGTGTTGTGATAATATGTCCCGCGCAGTTGGCTAGTCTATTATGATGATCGCCGTCGCTGAAACTGCTCTGGAAGAAAGTTGACGGAGAAAAACAGATAATAATAATAATGGTGATGGCGAAGTAAAAACGAAGGAATACCCAAATTTACTTTGAACAACGTGAATTTCATGTTCATACACAGAACAAATACAGGCTTTTCTAAGCTATGGACCGAAGCGTAACTGTAGGGAATCTCACTGTCTCGGCGTTCAACATCTTTGATCACATTTGATCTTAAATAGGCTGATGGTTATGATTATGTAAATACATTAGCTTTGCTTAGGGCGTTCATTTTGTTATTTTTTATTTATTTTATTTAATAGTAGTAGGTTCATACACAATTAAAGGCATGTTTACATCTAACTTCATTCAACTGAAATATCATGCAAAATATTTTATTATTAAAATATTTTACATAACTTGACAAGGCGCGTCCTTGCAAAATGAAGACGCTAAATATTCGCTCATTGTTGAGGTCTGAATAAAATAAATTTTCTTTCAATAGCATCGTCGTTTGTTGGCCTGGGACATTGTCGCCTCTTGTTGCCCGTCGGTGGGTGCCAGTACATGCCGGGACAGACCTATTCAAATGTCAGATTGAAGTGCGCGGGCCTCCCCCCAGCCCCTCGCAGGCCTTCGTGCAGATACTAAAATGTCACTCGCCACACGACGCAATCAATTTCGCATTTGTATGCTTTGGTTCGATAGTAGCAATAGATTTATTGAGTTAAGTGTTACGTTACTGCAGGTTTTATTGATTCGTATGAACTTGCTTTGTTTAAGGAGAATCCTTACTACGTTTCTACTTCAGCAATGTATATTTCAAATAAATTCTGCGACATTACAAACGTATAAAGAACAGCCCCCTTGAGACGGGGTTATTAAATATGAATGTTTTTTATTTCATCCCTAGGGTATCATCTACGACCACTGCTTTTATATTTTCCAACAATTAAAGTACCTCTAAAAACGTTTGAAGTATTGTTGAGTAGGGATTAAAAATGTTATTTTGAAGCCATTTTGTGATGATTATGCTGGATAATTCTATGTATAGACTACATGTAGAAAGACAATAACTTAGGGGATAGACAAATGTAATAATCAAACTTTATCTGTAACTGCTGAAAATTTTTTGCACTTTTCCTAAGAAAAACGATGGACATTCTTTCAGAAAGTAATATTTACCCGTCAATGTATAACTGTTTTGTTGAACTAACGTCCTTTAAGGGTTACTTCGAACAGCGGGGTTAGAAGTTGGCTTCTTCTTTGCTGTTATAATGTAGTGTGAAAGTAATATCATGGGAGGTTTGTAACGGGCGACTCCAAGCTCCAAGTCTAAATTAACAAGCAAATGAACGCAAGTTCTAGTAACTGTTTGTAATTTTATAACATACTTGCGATATAGCTATTTAATAAAACGCTACGTTATACATAGCTTTTACTTTGATGGTGTGAGAAGGAAAAATATTAATACAGCAGTTTTGAAGACTCTTACTTATGTTATGACTTAGATGAGAGAGTTGTTAAAATTGTAGTTAGTGGCAGGGTGTGGTTTCCCCATGTCAAACCGTCGTAAAGGATGGCGGCATCTACTCAAACACTATAAAAGTTAGAAAGTTGAACTACCCGCCGCATATACATACGTACATACGTTTGCTCCTTATATTACATAAATGGAATATAGGGGGCAAACGAGCAATGGGGTCACTGGAAGGCAAATGATTACCGATATCCACAAAGAGCTGCAATGCTGTAGGTTTCGCAGTTGCAGACGAGACCAATTTCTTTGTTGAAGATCCTTAAGTCGCATATAACTGCATCGGTCCAGAAGTACCTGATAGCACAAATAGTGCGCAAGAGGAAATTGTGCTTTTTCATAAATTTCATAAATGTGTTTATACTGTGTATTTTTAATAAATGAACAAAAAATTAAAAAATGATGAAAATTAATAAGAATAAAATAAATAAGTTTAGTCTTTAGATCGCTTGTCCGTTTCTCAGAAATATATTTTCTTTTGGAATTTACACGGAACATTATAGATGAAACATACATATAAGATAGGTATGTGTATAACGCAAAAAGACTCATAATCATCAACAGATGTACGTTGTTTTTTATATATAGAAATAATAACTCGACTGTTACTTAAATGCTGTGAGTAGGTTGTTTAGCAACATCCAACGCTACACGTAACCCCTGGCGCGCTGTCACCCGCCAAATGTCGATCTAATTGCCTTGCGCAAGGGTGACATTCACAACACGACCCGTCTATTTGCTTAGTGTTTATTACCAGGAAATTGATGTAAACTCCGAACGTATTAAACTACCCATATCTATTTAGTTCGTTAGACAGCATAATGATTTAGCTTTGCTGCGGACACGTTTTCTCATTGACAACGGGCAATTTAAATTTTCAATTGAATTCTCAACACAGTAGCACAGTTCCAACAAAGTGGGGAAGCGATTAATCAACGTCGATCCTTCTAGGAATATAGCCTTTAAACGTCTTAAAGAAAACCTCTACGGTAACCAGGGGACCCCTTAACCGGTCGCTCTCATTAGCATCCGCGATAGTCGCGACCTTATGTCTCTTCGATTGATACATCCATTGGATGTCTTTTTTAATAGCCCAGTTCTAATTAGTGTTTCTAGTGCACTGGAAAAACCTTTCACGTGTTTTGTAACAGAGTTTTCTTTAAAATGATTTGGTTGAAAAAAGATAAAAATGTAGGTATGTGTGATGAAATGGCATTGCCCTATTTTTCTGTTTAGTTTAGATTCCTATCCGTATATTTTTAGAAACACTTTTGGGCTTAGATATCCAGGTCAATATAGTGTCCAGGCCAGGGGCTAAGCCTGGTGTTAACTTAGTCAACTATATCTCTCAGGCAATATCTCGTACAATGCTGCAGGGAGAGAGACTTATAATGTCAGCTGCCTGCAATGTTATGAAGGCGGGTTGAGGAGGCGCTATCCCGAGCAAATAGAAAAAAGTTGCCTCTTCCCCGCTGCTATATGAAAATCATCTGAATAAATACCTATTTATGAATGGTCTGATGGTCACAGTTCCATGAAACGTACCTACCAGTGTGTAGTTTTTAACGACCAATAATTTAACAAAAGGTTCTCAACAAATAGGCACTGGAAACGGAAAAAAAACTGAAATTAAATTAATTATTTTTTAAAAGAATAATAACTTTTCTCGTCCTATGGGCGTTGAAATGCTACGCCCATGGGTGCTGCTTCTCTATCAACCATCGAAGCGATAGCTGACGATGACAACAAATTATGATACATCTCTTTGAAGCAAAGTACGATACATACAAGCTTCCTTCTACGATAAATTACCAACTTCCTTCCTATCAGATAGACTGATGAGTTTGTAATGAAAATCTATTGCTAGCTCGCGAGCCATAAGAGTATCTGAATGTTTGACATCATTTAATAAAAAAATTAAATCCAATCGCACACAGATAGAAGCAATTTAGACATGGTTTACACAAAATCACGTGTCGGATTTGGTTGTAATTTGGTGAGTGGTCAGTAGCCCTCTACTAGAATGTATTAAATACTAGTAAAATTTTCTTGCAATTAAAAATATGTTGAATCAGTTTCAACATATTTTTTTACCATTAATTTTTGTTAGTTATGAGTAGGAACGTTAGAAACATTTAAAGCCAGGTTCGCGTTCTCATTAGCAAACCCTTTCATTTGAGACCTATATTTTTGTAGTGCAAAAAAATGACAAGATCGCCATCTTGGATGATCCGCCATATTAGAATTAGAATGACAGTGAGGTTTCATTCAAAATAACCAAGTAAGCCAAATATCAGCGCAGTTGGTTGAATATAAGTGACTTAAAATTCACTTTCAAGATTCCACCCAGACAAACGTACGTACCTAGCAGGTTAAAAAAGAGCTTTTGATAAAAAGAGAAGTTTAAAAAAGAAATAGGTACCTTACGTAAGGAAAAAGAAAGAAATGAAACGGTTATTTCGACAATTTGAGTCTTTAGCTCCTCTTCTAATATTATGTCTTCTAACCATAAAAATAAATTGTACTTTATATTACTACCTAATATTATTTTGCTAACTCAAATCTTTTATTTCCCGTATACCAATAAAGCGTTAAATTACATCCGCATTACCAGTATACAGGCTTACAATTTGAAAGTAATAGTTAGTCCTAAAAGCATATAAATACAATAAAGTTGAATTAAAGATAAGAGCGGCCCCTGCATGCAGGCAATCGCACAGGTTTTATCGGAATTTAACGAGGCACGATTGTTTTTCTCAGTTCTGAATAATATTGAGCCTGAGCGTCCCCTATCTGATAGAGATACATACTGGTACTGTGGTACTGTTAGCTGGGTACTTTACAAATGAACGGTATGATTATGGGCGCGGATCTAACTTGATGATAATTTAAATGTTCTCGCTGTGCCGTGCTTCGCGATGGCTCTGATTATTCCCATGATTTCCTGTTATGGTGGGTTTTACTATGATTATGAATATAATTATCGTTATATGGGATTCATTAAATTACTAATTCCATTTATCTGGTTGTTCCGTGTCAAGATTAGTTTATTTGATTTACGAAAGGTTTATGAACATTCGTATCACTTTAGCGTGGTTATAAGGTAGTCTTTAGAGCTTGTGTTCAAGAGATGCAAGATTATTACTTTCGTGCTTTTTGATGATTCGACAATGTTTGATACATACATGTCTGTACCACAGGTCACTGACACTACTTCTATACACCAAATCAATATTATTACATTTAACTACATTCCGCGCTCGTTAAACTTAGTCACAAACAATGTTCCCACTTATATGTATGTCCCTCTCACTTGCCGTCTTAAATTATATCATCCTAGATGATCAGAACTGTACCTCGATTTACGCCAGACTTCAACGGAATATTACGCTCGCCAAAAAGCATTATGTCAGCGCAAAGGCAAATGTCAGGTATTAAGTAGCAAAATCTTGCCATGCATGGGATCTAATTATTAAGTGTGCGACTCTACGTGCCTCATTTTACTACCTCTACTGCCACTGGAAATGTTTATCCAGTTAATACGTCTTGGGCGTTCCTTGAAAGCTGATGTTCATGTTGAAAAGATAGTTTTCGGTGACTGTAATTATACACTTTTCAAGCTGATTGTTTTTGTTTGTTATGTTCGATTTCTAACTTATAAAGTCAGAATTGAAGAAATCCCAATTAATGTATGGATATATATCCTCAAGTATATATGGAAGGTCTGAAGAGTTGCAACCATATTTGGAGTTGGCGGGATTGAGATTTGAGATGTTGTGTTTGTTTACAACCACCGAACCAATGATTTATTTGATTTACGCGTGGACAAATACAAAAAATTGCTGCTTTTTTTTCGCTTCCGGGAATTTGCAGCTGAAGTATGCATATGTGAATTTGTGTTTCAAAGCGATCAGAATCCTAATAAGAAAGAATATGTTTGGTTACAAACTATCGCAAAATGGAAGTAAATATTGTATCAGAAAAAATAAAAATATAGAGCAATCTGAAGATTTGAAAAGAGTTTGATATGGAACGGATGTGTACACGCGTTAGAAGTTATACTAATTTTCTTTAGGCGTACCAAGAGAAAAACTGAAAAAAAAAAAAAGAATAACCGACACCATGCGTATCGGTTTTTCGTGATGGTGTGCGTGCGCATCGTAATTTTCCCTGACGTACCAAAAGAAGTATAACTTTAATAAAATTAAAATAGTTTTACCCTGATAAAGTTCGACGAGAGATAATCTGCGGTGTAATAAATAATTATTGTTTTAGTTTCGTGCGGACGTCTCGAGCGGCCGCCCGCCGTGGTTCGATGTGCACAACCCGACTTCACTTAGTGATACGGATCTCACGTTTACCAGCAAAATAGCGGATAAATTAGCTAACTGAGTTAAATTTGCTATATCGAGTTAGTACTTTAGTTAAATTTGTATTTACCACAAAACGTTATGGCGGTTTGACAACGATAAATCTAATGGAAAGTTCATACTTAAGTGTTCATTGGTGTAGTATTACCAGCACCTTGACCAGAGCGTACAAAATTGGGACATTTAGTGATATACAATTGTAACAATAATTACTTTAGATCATAAACAATTATGTACTTACTAAATCAAGAAAACGTTGCTCGCTATTTCCTGAGCTACCTAACATAAAATGGTCAATTACGTATATTAGAAATTCTTATATATTAGCAACGCAGTAATAAAGAAGGAACCTGCATTTCATTACGAGGCTATAAATAAATTATATATATACATATATGAAAATAAATTATATATATACATATATGAAAATAAATTATATATATACATATATGAAAATTTTCCGAAAGGGCGTTAGAGTTACAGTCATTATCGAAGATTATTAAATTCGAGAAAACTTTAACAAATGTGAATTATATTTTTAATATAACATTTTTCCGGTCACCATCACCTTCAGACTCTATCGGTCCTCTTTTGTAACTAGTAGTGGACTAGGGTATTGTACGAATGGCATTGCAGATTGATTTGAATAATTCTAAAGACTCGGACACAAAGTTTGCACTGGTATAAATAAAGTGCACAATATAACCACTCTATATTACGCCTGCCTTATCGCGGTATCGTAATTTAACGGACAGACCTAAAAGACCCACAAGGACCCATTTGCGATGGATAAACTAATAAAACCAGTCTTCTGGAAGATACCCTTATGCGATCTCGAAAAATACACGTCTCAATTTTATGGCCCAACATTTACGCATGTATAACGGCCGTTGTATCCGAAATGTGAGTTATGATATTTGCAGAGCTCACTTTTTACCACAGCTTAAACTCAGATTCATGTTTTAATGCTAATTTTTAAATTTTAAATTTGGAGGGATACATATTGAAAAAAAAAAAAAAAAGAAAACGCTTGGCTCAATTAATGTAAATGTGTCTGCGATTCAAATATAATTTTGATCATCCATATTCTAAACGATGCGAAAATAAAATTAGAGATGGTATACGTTATCAATATCTCATTGTCTTCACATAGAGATTTTTAACGGATTTTTTAATGTTAAAAGTGATTGTGACTCCACATCTTTTAAAATGTAGATTGTTCCTGACAACACTAAGAAAACATTTAAAATAAAGTTTGTGTTGGTAACATTGATTTTTCTTGGTTCCGCTTAAGATTTGCGATCTGAACGCGAGTGTCATCAATGATTAAATTTATTATATTTGACGATCGACTGGCGCAGTTGATAACGTGGCGGTTAGTCCCCGTGTCACGCCAGAGGTCGCGGGTTCGAATCCCGCCTAGGTCATGGACGTTTATATATGTATTATATGTGTTTATATAACAAAAATCTTAAATATATAAAATTATAAAGAATATTAAATTTATATCCGTTGTCTAGTACCTGTAACACAAGTCCTTACGGTAGTTAGCACAGGGCTAGGCTATCGTGGTATAATAAATCCACAGAGATTATATTAAATCCAAAGAGATTATTATTAAATTAATAACGAAAGACCCGAAGATAGACTAAGTTTCTGTCTTTTATTAAGCACGGCAATACTCTTCTTGTAGGTGTTTAGTAGGCTTTAGAATCTTCACTCACATTTGTACTCGTGTACATAACAATTTAAATTTAACTTTATTATTAAAAATCCATTAGTTCTCCTTTTATTATTTTTGATACCGTTTAGTGGCATTTTGAGAGTGCTGATTTTTGAATCCTTATTGTGTGTTATGTGAAATTTCATAATGAAACATTCAATTTGTATTAAATGCACATCAATATACGTAAGTGTGATAATATTGAGTTCTTCAATAAAATTCATGATCGATTGGCGTTAAATCTATGATTGATCCGTGATGATCCGTAGCCGGAGAAAAAGTTCTTTCCATCGGAAACAGTGCAGGCTTACAGATCCCTTCAGCCGCCATGATTGATTGCACGCGTTCAAACTTCATATGTTTCGTAGATAATTTTGTATTTCACCCGTAAACAGATTATACATGAAAGGAGCCATCACTCTTTCCGGTTCCCTCAATTTGTCAACAATATGTCTTTGAATGTGTATCGTGACTTCACGTCTTCATTGCCTATCTTGCTTGGCTCTCCTTATAGGTTAATCTTTGAATCGATTAAAAGAGCCGAACATATGGAACGGCAGCTAATGGCGAACTACAACTAGTTTTATTAGTTCCGATCCTTTTAAGTTTTGAACTGTTCACATTTTCGTTCATTATAACCCTCGTTTTACGCTAATGTGCTACTTGATATTAGAAAATGGCGTTCACAAGTTTGCATGAAATTGACTTTACCCACTTTGACTTTAAGATGAAGCTTTTCTAGCTTAAATATTAAAATATGGCATTTGTATAACGTTCATATTGCCTGAACATATTAATATAATAGACATTTAAACTACATTGTTACCATAACATAGAAAAATTTATTAATTTTTTTCTCTATTACATTATGTCTAAAGAAACATTGAGAAAAAAATATTTTTTGCAGATTTCAAGAGCCCGGAAATATTTTATCATGGGTCACCTGGCGAAATTGTGTCTTTGATTCCATTACGGCACCCCTTAACTATAGCAGCTCAAACAGCTTTGACACCACAACAATAAAATATAGGTACAGCAACCTGAAAATCAATATGTATGCCATTTCAATAGCAGTTGTGTAATGTATATTTATATTTATCATCAATTAATTTACTATTGACCTTAAATTAAGATTAAATTTCAATAGCATAAAATTTTATTGGGACTAGATCGTGACAGCGCACTGTACAATGTTGTTCACGCGAGAATTGAAAGTCTGCAGTAGTGGATTAAATAGGTAATTGCAATTTGAGACTTGTTATTTAACTGATTTGTTATCATTAATGACATTGTTTTCATATTTCAACGAAATAATAAGATAATTCAAAAAGCGCACTTATATAAAAGGCTGGCAACGCATCTGCGAGAGCTCTAGTATTGGGAATGTCTGTTGGCGCTGCGGATTAATTACTCACAAGTGGCCCAACTGCACGTTTGCCTCCTATGCTATAAAAAAGTGATACATCGTTATCCATATCATTATCGGTACTACTGGCATATACTAGAAAAACGGGCCAAGTGAGAGCCTGACTCCGCATGAAGGGTAAAAAAAAACCAAGTAAAAACACTTTTTGTGGGAAATTTAAAGGGGCTTAAATAATTCATTCATTCTATTTTTTTGTATTTGTTTTTATAGCGGCAATAGAAAAAATTACAGTCTAGCTATCTCAGTTCTTGAAATGCAGCCAGCCTATTTTTTTACCTTTTGGTTACGGAACCTTAGAAATCTGCACTATTCCCCCAAGGTTCAAAACTTTCTTAATTCTTGTGCACTTCCTCGCTTACTAAGCGAGGAAGTGCAAATTCTTTACCTCGCATGACCATTTACCATACTTATTATTACCCATTACTTAGTGTGGGCTAGTGGCTACTCAGTTGTGTTGTGGAGCCTAAAACGCCGCCAACAATTTTATCAAATATCACTACATCCACGACCGTCACTGATATCTTGAAAGTGCTTGAATAGCCCTGATTTCTATTTGCGGCATCCTCCTCGTACATTTGCAACATGAGTTTCTCAGAAGCGCTTATTTTTTTTTTGTATTTTCATTGTGTACCTTATAATCTGTTTTGTCGGAAAATGTATTTATAATCGTTTTGTTTTCGGGTGTTTTAAATTTACCTACCGCAAATTGCACTATGATTGCGCCGGTGTCGTTGTCTGATGGACATAATTGGCTCATTATTTTGTTCAACTGAGTCATTCAATGCTAGATGTAACTGAGTTGTAATTTAGGTTGAACCGTGACTTGATTTGCATGTAGGGCGGTCTAGTGGAGCTCACTAATGCGAGTGCTTTATGCTTCTATTTACTTTTACGTAACGTCTACAGAAGCTGATATTCAAGTTTATAGGCACTCAACCTATATTAGATGACTAGCAGTCCGTCCCGGCTTTGCACGGATATTTCACAAAATATAGAAAATTTTCAATGATTTACAACAATACAAATATTATACATGTTAATTTCGTTCACGTAAACATTACTTGTTACCTAATGACATATAATTCAATTTGTGATACGTTAACGGTAACGTCTTTATTTTATTTTTTTCGGAGGGACCTACTACTGATTGGCGGCACTTGTCCAGCCCTAACAGTTCGACTGATTACGGAAGACTTTTTGTCTTCTGGTTATAGGTAGGCGATAGGGGGACAGACCCCCCTCCTTTCCCGCAGATGGGAAGAAGCAAACCGGAATTTTAGTGGACATTACCCTATCGTGGTTATTTTTGGGACCGAAAAGGGGGAGCGGACCCCCTCCCCACGCTAGTGGGACGGCGCGCGCACGATGCCGTTTAATGTTACGGGACGTGTTTAAGAAAAGTTGAGCTCGTCTTTCGGTTTGGCTTGTCAGAGGAGGCCGGCCTCCTCCCCCACCCTCTGACGGGCGGGGTCGATTTGCGCTTCAAATCGGCTAGAAGCCGTGATAATGATTTGATTTTTATTTTTAGTAACGGTAACGTCATAGGGTCAATGTCTGTATGAACAGCCAGTCGACACTAAATTCCTACACCTCCGACATAAGGATTTACTGTGATATTTCTTTCTTTAGTTACACTATCAAAGTGTTCATAGTGATCTATTTATTATGTTTAAGAAAATGTTATATAGCCAATGTTCGTCTGCGATAATGTTGGATCCAGATGGTCACTGATGGCACTCGCGGTGGTCTTTGTGGGTATTGGGCACTATCACGTGCCGCCAGTCCCACACACCACTGGACCCCACCCAGGGCCGGTGAAGGCGCGTAAAAGCGTTTCCCCGCGTCAACAAAAAAAAAAAAAAGGATTCAAATGGTAAAATAATATTGCACATCGGTCCATTAATTACGGAACCTATTCAATGCAAACAAACAATCAAATGTTTTCTCTTTATAATATTAGTATAGATTTACACTTCGCCACATGTAACTTATAAGATGTTGTGGAACAAAACGATACGATAGTGTAAATGTATCCCTAACATAACATCAGCATGAATCAGTAACTATTTTTTTGCTGTCAATAATATTTAATGTTTTGCTGTAATATATATAATAATAGCTTCGTCTGGTATGACTGAGGATGATAATGAAAAAGTGTCACAGCAAATATGTGTTGGAGGATTGGGAGTCATTTACATGAAGTTATTTTACTACTTGTCTTGTCTTTTGCAACGAAGTAAATTGTTTTTACGACGTGTAATATAAAAATAACGGATCCAATCTAAACATATTAAATGCACAATCATTAAGTAGGAACTTTCATAGCAAACGTGATCCCATGATGCTTTCATTACTGGAAGTGACTAAGCGGGCTTCGCTCAGCAAAGAGACCGCCTTTCCTTCAGTGAGAGGTGATTTCGCACGTCAAAATATGCGATTGACATCAATACATTAGGAACTATCGAGAGATCTCTGCGTCGCCGCTGCTGGCTTTCTGAGTCAGTCATTTTTCACTGTCACGTGTTTCAAGTTTTACATCATTCCGAAGGTGAATATTGAATATTTAGCGTGAGTATAAATATACTCATCTAATCCATTAATGTTTTGATTAGTTAGCATTTTTTTGCCGGGTAATGTTACATTTATTTACAGAAGCAAATATATAATTGGTTTTCAATTTGCTTAAGACAATTTAATGATAAAAATGCAATCATGCCTGTAGATAATTAACTTATTGCTTAGGACTGACGTGTCTTTAGAAAATATACAGTTGCGTTACCCTTTTTAGGATCATGTACCTAAAAGCAACTGAGACTTCATAGGATAGGATTTGTTGTCCATCTGGCATCTGTCTGTAAAGGATATCTACAGGGTATTTCCCACTGACTTAGATTAATAAAATTAAGTATTTTAGTATAAAGTTATGTAATGTTGACGATGGAGAATAATTGGTTGGTAAATTATATTTTACATAACCAAATAATATAATACCATCATGTAATAAATAACAATTAAGTACCATTTTATATTTGTAATCTATTTCATATATCATATGCTCGCAAGTTAACTTTACTTTAGGTTGTTAACTTTAAGCTGTCATGCACGAACGGCCCTTTGGTACAGAACCACGAAGTTGGACCCACACTTGAATGGTTTTTCGACTTTAATGAAATGCATCATAACCTCAGGTATGTACCGATTTTACGAGAGTACATTACTAACTCAGCCTGATTTGACTGTTATGCAATAATGACAATACTTTAAAATTCCTTCTATCTAAAATTAAAACCAATAAATATCACCCAAAATAGCTAAAGCCAATTATCACTTTATTTTTAAACACCACTGTTATCAATATCAGTCTTTATTCAACAACTTCTGTGTGTTTTGAAGAACAAGTGAGCCGACTACCGCACACCGACCTGGTAGCATTATAAATATATGTTCATAATTATAAATGCCAAAAGCGTATCAAATGAGCCGTTAGTTTAACATAAAATTGATCTGGCTCATTGCGCTGGCTGTCATGACATCGGAATCCGTTGGCCGGTATTGTTGCACGGCACGGCAGCGATGTTGCGATAGGGTTAGATTTAATCGGGTTAGCCACGCTGTCCCTCACAGACCCAAGTACTAATTGCCGCGGCTGTATGTTACACGGACCGGTCTCATTTAACTATTACAAAGCATTCGTGTTGCTGTGCTTATAATGCAATGAAAGATTGCTTTGATAACAATACATTTTGTCTGTATAAGGTATGACAAATGTTATATTAAGAGATAATATAAGTACTTTCGAACACAATACTTATATTAAACCCGATAGATAGAATCTGTACACTTTTACTAAACGATTTGATGTTATATTGCTGCATTTATAATGTGTGGTTCATTCCGTTTCTAATTTAGCACAGACAGAGCTTAGGAACGTAAGTTAGAACGTTCGTTCAGACAATTAAAATTCTTATTATGTGATTTTAGTCATAAATTTTTTATTGGTATTTGAAATTGAAAGAAATATCTCTGTTACAATTTACTTTATAACAGACGTCTCTGGGTGTAAACATTTAAAAAAAATATATAGCGAAATGTCATTTGTGCACACTGCTCAAATTCATCTTAAAGTTTATCCAAGTATTATTATGTTGATAATCGTTTTTAAAAGTGGGAAAGTTTCGAAATGAAAGGCAGAACCAAATGAGAGCTAACAGGATGTCCCGAATTTCACAAACTCTATTTCTACTAATATACGATCACGCTCCGGACAAATCTCCGGCAGCAGATGTTGTTGTGTCGATTAATAAACACTGTCAAACACACACGCAAGGTATACATATAAGATGTCAACAGATTTTTAATACATTAAAATGATAGAAATGAAAATGCTTTTAAAAGATTAAAGTAACGGAAACACAGTCCAGCCATTACAAATAGTTCTATAAATATAAATCACATTTATTTATATTTGCATTTCCCGTATGCACAGCATTGGTGTCAAATTCCATAACGTGAGCAGTTTTAGAGTTAACATGCATTATATCAAGAAGATTATTTAGTATTGAGTATATGTTTTAGATCAAAATTTGTTATTTTCTTCAGTAATAAAAAAAATGAAATCAGAACTGAACATTGCCTATGCTTGTAATGTAAATATGGACAATAGGCAAAGAATCTTAGTATATATGTGGAATTCAAACAAAGTTTGGTATCGTTGTCGAACTTTGTTTTCAATTAACTTTCGATAGAAAACCGAGATTTCGATAGATAACCCTATTAATAGCATTTGTGTCCTCTGTGGGACACGAGTTATCCAAATATAGGTATCTAAGAAGTTTTATCCACAATAAAAAACAACAAAACAGGA
>JAFELO010000603.1:304720-357218 GCA_017140195.1 Eumaeus atala | reverse complement strand
AAAATTTACATAAACATTGCGTTTGCTCTAGTTTTATTGAAGTTGCGACACTAGGTTATGGACTTCAATAACAATTTACGTCTCTATTCCAATTCAATATCTGTTTCACTTTCAGATCTAATATTTAAGTATAACAGGCAGTATCCTAAAGTTTGACGTAATGTACTGTTGCAGCGTATTTTGTCGCCCAAAGCTAGAACGGTAGGGATAACTGTACACTATTTTACACCAAGAATAATTTAATTCTGCATTCCAAATGCATTCTGTCACCACGGAAAAGATTGTTCGATATCCATTATTAGTTCGACCCATTTAAAAATATAAGAAGAATAGCAGACGACATTAACGAATTAACCAATGAAGCAATAAATATCAGGAAGGGTATGAGTGCACGAGTATTATAACTCTATATTATTTATATTGATCTTATATATATTGATGCCTAAAATGAAATTGATCTCAGTATTCCTGACATTTACTTGCATGTTCAACTCGTCACGTTGATGCTCGTTCCTTGTCGCTCGGAAATTAAATGTTTAAATGTTATCGCGATAAAAAGGGATGTCATGATTTTTGCAGATACTTGTTCATGATATGTAAATTTAAAACCTTTTGTTTTTAATCGAATCGAATGTAGCAATGGTTCTGGAAGTAGGTAACTGTCGTGTGCGTGCTCTTGCCAACATTTGCAGCTGGCAGTTTAAGTCGTGTTCTTTCCTTTATGTCGATTAATTTTATGTGTTAAGTAAAATGCAACGTTTTGTAATTGATATTTGTAACAGGTCTTAACATTAAGTGTTGTTTAGTTCTTGTCGTTATTTTGATACTCCTTCTTATATAGTCTATGGGGACAAACGAGCCTTTCTCTACTACCTATGCCCATGAACATCAGCATAATTATGCCGATGCGTTGCCCTCCCTTTCACCGCCCCCTCACCATCCACCGGGTACTCACGAACCGCACGAAACGCGACATTTACGGCGGTATCAAGTGAGCGAGGGGTAAATCCCGGTCGTGCCGGCCCAATTCCGTTGCATAGGAGGATGTATGTCATGCACCATGCATGACACCCCCACCTTTGTAGCATGGCACTACCTCTTACAAAATAACCCGTTTTTATAGTTAATTATTTGAAGTGTATAAACCAAGGATGGATTAAAGTAGCAAAAGATAGATCTTGAAGCCCTATACTTAGTACATCAATGCCGCAATGTTTTCAATGTCGCAATGCTACTTGACAAAGAGATGTTTCTAAAAAAAAATCTCGTTTTTTGTTGTTCTATTATGAAGTAAGGAATACATATTCGTTACTGTGAAAAATAATAAATGAAAAAATATTCTGTCACATAATGTTTTCAATATTGCACAAACAGAATGATGGCATGAACACACTATAGAAAAAAATAACGAAATTATTGGGTAGTGCATAGTATTGTATAGAACAAGCAACAGACTAATAATACTAAAAGTAAATGTTAATTATTGTTAGGTACATACATATATAATCAGGATTGTGTCTTGTGCAATAGAAAATTAACATTCAATCTGATAAATTAATTCGATCTCTGATTTCCATTAAACGATTAAATGCGGTTCGCTCATCTGCATTAAGCGTATTCGCTCTCAAAGTGCAGCGGTTTGGATAAAATTTGATTTAGTATCCTTATGTTTTGAGAATATATTTTCTATATTCTTACGTTTTCATTTCTAACTGTAACACGGTATTTATTCAGAAATACAGATCGCTTCTACTATTTTTTATTCCATGCTAGACAAGGCCTTAATTCATTTTCCTCTACTGGAGATATTTTTTTCCAAGTGCTAACCATCCGTTGTGTATGTTCTTTTATCACATGTTAAGCTAATCTACGATTTGGTGAAACAACTCGTATGTCTTGCGTTTCGTGTTCATTTAAGTGTAAATTTGGATAATAATTTCGGTCTTTGTATCTTTGGCAACCCATATGGATGAGATGGTTTCACATATTCATTTGAAATAATATTGAGAATATTATTCTTATCAGCTAGGATTTTCCATTTTTTTTTATTAGGACCAATGTTTTAAGTCGCATCTTAACCTAACCATTATGTTGCAATTATTCCATTATTGTTTCAAGCTAGTTTATATCGGAGCTAATAGATCATATAGAGTGAATGCATTTTTTTATATAATAATACACATAATGATTGAATATTTCTCTCATTAAAATTTGGTGAACACGTACATATTTTGTTAGTTTTGAATAACTTGGGTAAGTTATTCAAACACGCTTGCACACACCGTGCTATTTTGGTATTTACATCTTTTGTCTGTAACTTAGAAACGTACAAGTGTTTTCATCCTACTTATCTGTGTTAAATCGATTTTCACAGTTCAGTAAAAATACTAAATATAGAAACAAATTTCCAATCTATAAATCCACCTTTCCTGTATCAATTTCTTCTTTAGATGCAGCTTAAGTCCGTATATACTTAGATGCAGCCATCGAGTAGGCATACAACTGATTAAGGCGCATAATCAGGTCTGCAGTTCGGCAAAGAGTGCTCTTTGAATTTACGATGTGGCTGACCGTCGCTTATCGCATGCGAATGATCTGCCCAAGGCGCGCGGACTGCCCCGCGCACATATTTTATTTTATTCGCGCTACTGTGATGTAATGAGCTGATAAATGGGAGAAAACCACCAATTAGTGTCGATGAATTTATTGTTTCTACTTAGACGTAGGAGGGCTATGTCAGTGCTTAATCTTCAATAACATTTTTTAAGTTTCTTTAGCATTTAATTGTCAATTGATGGTAAAAAGTATTTAAGTGGCGCTAGGGTCATTTCGCCTCACGATCCGCTCAATAGACTTCGTTTTGTCGGTTGTATTGGTGTCTCGGTTCTCTTAGTCGGCGGCACTAAATATAAAAGAGGCAAAATTGTAATGTGTAAGACCTGCGAGTTACGACGTTACTAACGATTTCATGTTTTTCTATGGCACTCAATTCGCGAGCAAATACATTTCAAATCCTTTAGTAGTGTATAAGAATTGCGACTGGTATGGAATTATGTTTATCTCGATTCTATACATTTATATTGATTGTCGTTCATTGTGGTATATTGTGCATTATTGTAGTCGTAATGTAAGTTCCTACTAGTCGCCAAATTTTATGTTTCACCACAATAAACCTATTGGGGTACCACAAATACCCCAGTAGGTTTATATGTAAAAAAATGCCTGTACTTTTTGATTGCGTTTATTTAGAAGTATGATTTGTCGTTTTCGTTGTTTTAAGACATTATATATCTTAGTATTTGACGTAAATTTCAGTTTGATTTTTTCACGCGTTCCCGAGAATAAGGTCTCAACATTCAGATAGGAGAGACGGATGACGAACCTTTAAAGTGATACAATGCTTGTACCTCCCGTTGATACGGAACCGCCGGTATGCGAATACAACGCACACGTGGCCTGCTTTTTTATTTTGTAGTTTTTCCGCATCTGCCTATAATATGTACACCACGATCACTTCTACAGCTAAGGCGCCCGTCTTGTCATTCAGATAACTTAGAACTGAAAATAAACGTCACCTGATAGGAAGGTCGCTACTGCAGTACGATGTAATAAAAAAGAAAAAAAATAGCAGCAACGATAGGGGAATATAAATTTTCCTCGTATCTATTAATCTCATTCCAGTTTGTTTAAATTTTAACATAGTCATCGGGGAATCACCTTCGGCTTCGACGTATTAAAGATTACAAGTGTAGGAAATAGTTCCAATATCCAAATTCGTTATTCAAAAAATGAATTGTTATGCTAATCTTGGATTGATTGACATGTTTTCATTTACATACACGCAGTCAGGTGTACAAAATGTATGTAAATCAGCTTCACTCGATTCCCTCAATGTGCTCCAATCCCTGAATGTGCTACAATGGAGTAAGAGCGTTAGCCACGGCTTGAACAACTAGCTGAATTCAAGTTGTACAATAGACGAGGGTATTCAAGTCTGCAGGGCTTTGAATTAGGTCACAGCGAGGACCGAACTTAGAATATACATCAAGAGATAGTTATTGTTGCATAATCGTTTGTGTTTCATATTATATTGAACTGGCAGTGCCTAAATTGTGAAGGGAGGACCGGGGTGGATAACCTGTCCAGGGTTCGGGGACACGATCGGACTAAATTGTTATTGTATAATTGTTATTCTATAATTGGGGAAAATCTTTTTGGGTCCATCAGTTTACCTTAGTATTTACTGTGCACAAATTGAAAAGTAATTATTGCGCTTTAGCCTTTCAAGTAAATTGTTTCGATGCGCTTTCTGCGTTATAGAAAACTGGTTAAATCATTATTTTACGTTTACCGGTATGGTGTGGATTGAAAGTGTGAATGAGTTTCAAAAGTGAAACCGCCTGGTGCAGCTAGTGAACTAACAAATTAAATTGAAACTATTTATTGTAGACTAATAAGAAGAGGCCTTGCTGCATAGGAGGGGGTAGTGCCATGCATGTTACATGACACTACATCCTCCGGCTGGGCCGAGTCCGAGTTGCGCCGGCACGGCCGGGGAGGTATCTCTCTCTCACTTAACACCGCCGTAAGTGAAATCTTCAGTGTCGCGTTTCGTGCGGCCTTTGAGTGGCCGCTATGCCTTTTGTGTAATCTCATGCAAATCCGGTCAATTGCTTTTGAGAAACGGTCGCATACAGATATTGACACTTCAATTCGCATGATATCTTATACTTTAGTTCTTTGCTGTACGACTTCCTTACGAATTCTATTGGACACAGAAACATCTTGGAGTAGCTACTGTGTATAATATATTTTTGTTTCTTTCCTTCGTAACTTGTATTATTTAATATTATTAAATGTAGAAAATAAAGCACATAAACAAAATGTTAATAGCAATTTATGGGCTCCTTATGTTTTCCAGAGGCTCATCGGTGGTTAATTCTGAAATACACACAAATAAGCCCTTATCTCCATGGCTTATATGATGACAGGATAAAACTCACAATATAATTTCCCTCAAGTTGATCAAGTTACAAACGCAGTAGCTGCAGGTGCCCACGCACAAACACATTTACCGGTCGTCATGTCTCAATCTTGATAAGGATTATCGGTAAAAAATATTTCCAATCTCAACAATGACGTGTAACACCTTAACGAGTTACATATTTTAATGTACATATTTATTAAAGTATGTACGAAGTGTCATCTATATTTATATCTATAGTTCTATAACAATATTATAAAAAGGAAACATTCGATTGTTTGTTCGTTTTATTGCATTGAATAGGCTCGGATGCTGCTGTACCTATTTGCAAAATTCTTTTATATAGGGAGTCCTTCATTATCAGTGATGAACATAGGCCTTATATAATTTTCTGAAACTGTTTGATCATTGTGTAAAGTGTGACTATGAGAACAATATAAAAGTAAGTCATTATATAGCTGCAGAAATTATTGACAACTAGCTGTCCCGGCAGACTTCATTTGTGGTCATTGTAACGTGTAGTGTTTACGAGGGCGATATTTATAATTAATGAATTTTTGTCATATTTCATGAAATATCCGTGCGAAACCGAGACGGACTGTTAGTTAATAATATAAAGTTGCAGAGTTTGTTTGTTGCCAATCTCAGAAGCTATTGGCCCGAATTGAATTCAACACAATTCATAGGCTAGTTGTGTACATTTATCGACTACATGATGCTACGACTAATAGGACGGAGTTACTTACGCGATTGAAACCGCGGGCGATGCTAGTCTGAGATTTTACGGATGTTATACCTTGAAGTATATAGGGGTATTTTTAAAAACCAAACTAGGGAGAAAAACAAGTGAAACACGCAAGGCGCCACTTCCCGTCTTGCGAAACTCATAGCAATCATCCATATTAACCTGATGAAGCTGTATGCGGCTTCTCGTCGCTTCCACAGCATAAGATCAAATCCGAAAGTAAGCCACTTTTGTTTCCCTACAAATGTAGACTTTAGGGCAGCTAACTTGCATCCGTGTGAGGGGGGAAAGGGGCCACCAGAGGCATCACTCTCTTTCGCGGGAGAGTGGGGGCGGACCCCTTTTCGACCAGAATTACGTACGAAAAAAGTGCAGCGAATCAAAAGATTTAGCGAGACATTTAAAATGGTCGTGTCGTGTGGATGATTCACAAGAGCGGGGGTGCGTGCGATGCTGTTGATTTATCTCGCTTCATTACGCCGCCGCTTCGTCGTTTAATCTGTCGCTCGTCGTCCATCCAGCGCCTGCACATAATATGCGTTATTAGTTAATGTACAGACGCCGTCATCATTCTAATTACTTTATTAATTAAAACATGTGAACCTGGTGGTGAAAATGAATACATTTGTCTTTCGATCCAACTGGAACATATGCATAAATGGTATGCCGATGCGTTGCCCTCCGTCTCCTTATCTCTTTTAATGGGCCACCGCCTACTCAGAAAACAGACGAAATGCGTCAGCATAGCAGCTGTTACTTTACAGCGGTATCATGTGAGGGAGAGGAACGACCCCGGTCGTGCCGGCCCAATTCAGCTCCAATCCAACATAACACTATTTTTTTGTCATACACACTTTGCACTAATTGATTTAAACATTTTTCTTCACACTTGTACGTCCGATTGATTTCTCTCAAGGGTAATTCTTTTGTCCTTGTCACGCAACTGCGTAACCACTTTGATCCAAATCGACCATAATTAAATATCTCATGCACTCTTAATACACCAATTTATTTAGTCCGTCTCTCTGCTTCGGAATTAATTAAGATTGATACGAAATGTTAGCATTTAAAACTTTTAATGTGTTCCTTTACATTTATAAATGTGCACATTTCACTAAGTAAATACTGTCAGCTCCGCGTATGTGGATGTGGCAGTTACATTGAATATATTTAAATGTGGATGGACTTTTATTAAAATAAGCGGGTAAATTGAAATAATGAATAAAATTGTAAGTGGTAGGTAAGTTGCGGTAGAAGTAATTGTATGTGCTAAATTTTAATATGTTTAAAGGTAACAGGGAAGAAATGCATATGAAAGTGATGTTGATGATGATGTAAGTTTGTATGTCTTTGTATTGGCACAGATATACTGTGACATACCTGTGCCAATTTTTTCCTACTGATGCATTAACATGCAATAACAAGTTTAAATATTTAAAAAAAAATGAATCTCTTGGGATATATATTACATAAAGTAGACCGTGCGGCGCAACTCATTACAAAGTAATTATTTATCTTATGAAATTTAGGGACACATTGTAATTGATTATTTTCCTTAATTACTTATATAATTGTTTCTCTGTTGGACAGGAATTCCTACGAGTATTGTTAAGATTATTGTTTTCTGTTTTAATACATAAAAATTAAAAATAAAGGATTCAATGTGCAGCATAACATTTTTAATTTGCTAGTTATTTTAATTCTTTGAGTCCAAGTCAATTGTTTCTATAGTTAATCCAATGCAAATAAAATATATATTATTGTGAGTATAGTCATAAATATTAATTTGGTCCCCGCTAAAATTGTTACCTGTCGATGTGGCCTGTTTTCGTACTCGGTCGGAATCCCGATACTCTCATTATGGTTTTATGTTAGTTCGAGACTATTGCAAGAAAGGGAATGTATAAATGAAAATGCCTTGTAACTTTGTTGCCTTCGCAGAGTCAACCCGAACAATGAATTGGAAGCCATTATGGTAATTTTGAATTTTAACACCAAAGTACCGACTTCCGTAGTTCAATAAAGGAGTGTAATTGTAACATCGGCAGCCATTTTGACCGCGGGTGGGGTCAAAACGACCCCGCCTCGCATTTCCGCTCAGGGACAATTAAATAATACCCCACTACATGCTATCTTGAGCGTCGTAATTCGCTGTACATCTGCTTAATTCCTTATACCCTTTTTATAAATACACAAAGTACAAATTACACGCACATAATATACTTTTGTATGTGCCTCATTACATGTCTTGAATTGTGGCTTGTTGCGTCCTACATCGTGATATGATAGTAAAAGTCATCTGTGAGGTAATTTATCAAAACATAATTCATAGCTTGGAGCAGGAATGTTATTGGATTGTAGTTTTTCATTGGTTTAAAAACGTAAGGGGTTAGAGCCGGTAAAATAAATGTTAAATTAGGCGTCTGTAATAATGTATTTAACATACGTATCTTGGCACCGAAGAAGGTGGGGGACAAATGTTCGTCAGGTTATTTTAATTTATTTAATTAAATTATCCATGTAACATGGAGCGCAGAAATAATGAATAAAAAAGTAGAAAAAATTAGAATTTTATAATCCCGCTGCATTGGTGCAGACTCAGGCTTGGACAACAGAGCAATAACCTATCTCTCGAACATAATGATGATGTGACGTAAATATGTGTGTATTGCTTCTTCAGAATTCTATCGGGCCAATGACGATGACGCGTGGTGTGGGTGGTGGAAATATATTTACTTGTGGTACAGGGGTTTCATAGTACAGGGGTTTATGTATGTATGTATGTATGTAGTATAGTTTTATACAAACGAGCAATCGCAGCCTTTCAACGAGCATCGGCATAATTATGCCGATGCGTTGCCTTCCTTTTCACCTCCCCCATGGGCCACCGGCTCATGCGAACCCCCCCCCCCCACAGCGTGGGCCACCGGCTACTCACAAACTGCAAGAAACGCAACACCGGAGGTGTCACTTTACGGCGGTATCAACTGAGCGAGAGGTCCCTCCTCCCCGGTCGTGCCGGCCTAATTCCGTTGCATAGTAGGATCTACATCCTCCTATCATCATGTTATGCACCATGTATGGCACTACCTCCTCCTATTCAGTATGGCACTACCTCCTCCTGTTCAGTATGGCACCACCTCCTCCTATTCAGTATGGCACTACCTCCTCCTATTCAGTATGGCACTACCTATTGCAAATTTTTATATCAAACGACTTATATAAAATTCCGAAAGTAGAAGCGTAACACTCACATGGTAAAAAAACAATTATGAAAATATACATATACGGCATTCAATATCTCCAGGACCAGGATTTATCAGTCCTCGTATTTTACTTGGAACTTCCTTTAGGCGATGGTTAATTTATTATGCATCACCTATGTTATATTGGACTGCTCTGGCAAGGCGGATTTCTTCATTTGAAGGATCACGCTTTTAGTCACAGAAGCTTAATAATTTTCTAAAGAAATACCGCCTATAATTTAGATAAGTCATAATGAAATGATGTTGTGTGTCGAAAATAAGTAATTGCGAGTGTGTATTGTAGAACAGATGGCAGGTGGGCCAGTGAGGTTCGGGAGTGGAGGCCGCGTTTAGGAAAACGAAGTGTTGGTCGCCCGATCGCCAGGTGGGAAGACGATCTCCGTGCCGTAGCCGGTCCGCGATAGATGCGAGTAGCAGGAGATCGGCCGTCTTGGCGTTCATTGAAAGAGGCCTATGTCCAGCAGTAGACCGGTAAGGGCTGATAATGATGATGACGATGATGGTGATAACATGGATGGATGTATTTGATTAGCACATCAGTTAGCTCGTAACCACAAGTAATTTTGGACTACGTCTAATTTCCGCTCATGCCCACACGCACGTCAACTATAAAGTTCTAAGCTTTTGTTTCCAAAGTAATTTAAATTGTACGCCTTTGAGTTACTATCATAGTTACTTTACTGTCAATCATAGATAAATGTAATTAACCTGTTTGCTATAACGGGAACGTTTAATGTGTTACTTTGGAAAGTGCTAAGATGTTGTTCGAAGGATTGCTTCATATGGATGAAATCATACCGCATATTTTTTTTAAACCAGAACAGTCCGTTCTCGTACATAATGCAGCTGTGCGTTCTCTTGCGTCAATAAAAGATCCGGTGACTGCGTTTCAATTTATGGTTTATTTATTTTGCATGAGGATTCGGAAATGATAAAATGTTATTTAAATCATACTGGGGTTCTATGGGATTCAGATTGATTATCATTTTAAGCAATGGGCCGAGGTGACACTTATCTATTAAAAAAAATGTATATTCTTGTATTACATTTTGTGCACTCCACTAAATGTATAAAATGTTTTCATCATTGACATCGTCATCACACTTTATCGGTGTTATCTAGGGCCTATTTCAATAACGCCAAGATTGTCTCGTACGACGCTGCTATCCCGGACCGGCCACTGCACGTACATTGTTCGAGCATCAAGCATTATCTACCACCGCGCGCTGTGACACGAGGTTATGTTGACGGACAGCGTGTCTTTACGAACCTCCACCACTAGAGGTGTGTTTTTTGAACGTGGGATATGCGGGTGAAATTGCGTGAGGGTGCCAGGGATGTATAACCACATGTTGTTGCATTCTATGAAATCAAGAATATCGCGCTCCTTAAGACATTTACCAGCCAAATCCATTGGCGGTTTGGTGTGCGTTACAAACGACGCCAATGTAAATATAACACTGGCATCTCGGGTATATAATTAAAGCTCGGAACAAGATGATGAGAGCCAGGATGCGCGCGTGCCTCTGATTTAAAGCAAATTGAAGTGGAGATTGGCTCTCGGGTAACATCTCATTTGACGCGGCAACGCTTCCAATTGTCTCAGCTATCGGTCTGTTGTTTGGAATATCACCGCAGTATTACGGACCTGTGCAAATAAACTAGAAAATTGCAAGCGAAGGTGGGTCAATTTATAAGATTGTATGTACACAAGTAATGTGGAATGATTGTTTGGATTATGAGCTATAAACACATACGAAAAGAAAAATAAACGGAGATAACACAAGATACGTGCTTCATTTGGTGTTTGTTGGTCGTGTCAGACGTTTCACAGATAACTTTCTAGTCTTCTGCAGTAGCGCTTTTAATATCGAATTGAATGCAATGTTCTTGGCATGTTCACTTGTAAAGATATGATTGTCGAATAAAACGTCACATCTTTATTTTGAAATTTCCTATGATGATTGTTTGAATATTTCTATTTTAGAATTTTTAACTGAAATTGTTTTTTAAATAGTATTTTGCTAAAATTAATGAGTCATCATGTATGTATACCTAAAGAACAATTTGACACCAAGAACTTTATGCATGCCTACCTATATGGTGATGAATACATTAGGTAGGCATAATATATATAATAGATTCGTGAAGTACAGTAACATGAATTTCACGAATCTATTTTATTTAAATAATTTGATCAGGGGGGTACAATGTTACGGAATCTTTTCTTTCGGAAACGGGACCCTATTACTAAGTCTCCGATGGTCTGTCTACCTGTCTGTACATTCTCATGGATGATGTATTTCTAAATAGAAAAAAAAACAGGGTCAATGCCCTGTAACAAGAAATACAAAGAAAATGGAATAAATGAATTATATAAGTCTACTCTTATACAACAAACGTATTTTTGCCGGGTTTTTATGGATAACGACACGGAAGCCTTCGTAAGCGAATCTGCACCTATCTCGCACTTAGCTGGCTTTCTCTTTTACGTTTTAATCACTATTTTTTGTATAGAGGGACAAACGAGGAATCCTAGCCTTTCAAAGACTACGAAGCCCATTAACATCAGCATAATTATGTCGATGCGCTGCCCTCCTTTTCATCCCCCCCCCACTAGGCTACTCACAAACAGCACGAGACGCGACACCGTAGGTGTCACTTTAGGGCGGTATCGAGTGAGCGAGAGGTACCTACTTCCTAGGAAAACTCGTACTTTTCAAACAAATCATGTATGAATTTTCTTTTAAACAATGTACCTTCCGACATACAACACGTTCAATCCGTAAGCATTTCGTTTACAGCGGTCTTGATACGTACATACCAATTAAGCTTTCGACAGGTCTTTACTTGCGCGAGTTTTAAAATTGGATGATTATTGACACTTGACTTAGATTACATATATCCTGCGGCAGAGAGCGAGGTTTTAATTGCGGCAGCGAGGCTCCCACGTTGATTTAGGGCAAATTGAATGCTTCGTGCTGCGCGCCTCTGCGTCGTTGTTAGTACCACCTATCAATTAACTCGGCTCTGACTCGCGTTGAGTATAGTACGCGTTTATCTTGTTACTAAGCAAGTCTGTATCCAATTTAGATTTGTATAAAACATTTTAACTAACATTCGGTAACATGGTACGACCAGGCGGTACCTCCCGGGGACACATGTCGCTGCAAATTCACAGTTTTGCCGTCGCGTTTCATGCGGTTTCCGAGTTTTCGGTGACCAATTTGAGGGAAGGAGGGAGTTGAGGCTTTTAAAAATTATGGATGTCTATGCGTGTCGATGGTTAAAAGCTTTACTTCTGGTTCGCCCCATCTGGTGGTAAAGCCGAAATTACGCGTCGTAGTATCTAAGCATATATCTATATATGCTGATTGATGTTCGCGCCGTTCGCCCATCTTACTGTGTATTATAAAGTAAAGTGAAGTGATGCCATAGACAGTTATATGCTATCGAGTGGACGTCTTAGTTAATAGAGAAGGAAGTTGAAAACGTATTACTATCTTTGTTTACCTAATTTCGAATGCGCATTGCGCTGGGAGAAAACAATGAAAAAAGAGAGAGGCAAAGCATGAACCACACCAGCTGTCTCTTTCTACTTAGAGGACCGCACTTTAGTCTGGCTTCTCTTTCTTAATCTATATTATCTCAAGGATAAAAAATTAATTTAATTATTGACGTAATAGCAGTATAATGTTTATATTGAACATCTCTGTTAAACGTCCGAGAGCATTAGTCATCGTTTATTGTAGCCATCTTATTAATCATGTGAACTAAACGACTTGTAGTGTTGGCTACGAGGAATGGCAGTAGTATAACGGCCGTATCGCTCGGAGGTTAACTGCGCATGAATATATAATGAGTGGTGGATTATTTTAGTACTGTCAGTTAATGCGGTGACAGCACAATGAGAATATTCGGTTTTTTGACGTCCATCATCTTTGGCAGAACGATTTACTGTACAGCCAATGAAAGCTGCCGCCAACGCTTATAATATATTCATTTATTAGGATAAAGGCGCGTTCACCATATCAAATGTAATAAACGAGCTTCTAGATTATTCATTATTGCTTTTCATCTAAAAATTTTATACCGATAATCTATATTAAAAATTGTGTATACTTAAATACTATAAATATGAAAAATTTCTTTGTTTGTTTGAAACACGCTACTCTCAGGAAGTACTGGGTTTTTTTTATAGTATAGGGGGACCAACGAGAAACGGAGTCTTTCAACGATCGCGCTTTACGGCGGTATTAAGTGAGAGAGAGGTACCTCCCCGGTCGTGCCGGCCCAATTGCGTTGCATAGTAGGATGTAGCGTCATGCACTATACATGGCACTACCTCCTCCTATGCAGCCCTCCTCTACTAAATTATGAGCTTGATATTTATGAGCATGATAATTTCTCTTCCTAAATTATGAGCTTGATATTTATTGGCTTAATATTTTGTATCTGAATGCATTATTATTAGGTTAATACCTTCCATTAAAAAGAAATTGCGCAAACTTGCGTCATGCACCCATGCATGGCACTATCTCCTCCTATGCAGCATGGCTCTACCTCTTACTAAAAGGTTCCATTAGAAGAATTATTTCAGTGTTTGATGGCCTTTTTTCTGGAAGGCTATATGTCACATCACACGACACCATGAAGCCATGAGTAGTTTACGGGTTATATTGCTAAAGCTAGCAAATTCTAACATATGTTTAGATATTATAGTTTCTGAGTTTGTAAATAATTTGCGATATGCACACATACAAACAATCGAGCATGTTACGAGTGTGAAGTGCGTCAGTGTATTCACATTCACATGTCCGTCTACTTTATAACTCATACTTACACGTTACTGCAGTAACATAGTTTGCGTTTATTTATTTATTGACGAAATATGTTTTCAATAAATATCGTCAATGTTACATTAAAGTTATTGTTTTACATTATGAACCTTACAAAGTAGGTATCATGTACCATACAATTTTTCATTAATGGTATTTTAATATTTGAAAGTAATGCTATTTACCATTTACAAAATATTTTTATATTGCTGTGGATTACAGTTTTCTTTAATATTTACTATTATTTAACAAGCATTTTTTTTAAATGTAAGTTATTCTCAAAAAACAAATATTTTGTCAATTAAATCATCTTTATCAGCCCTTATCTGTCCACTGCAGGACAGGATTAGGCCTCTTTCAATGAACGCCAAGAAGACCGATCTCCTGCTACTCGCATCCATCCCGGACCAATATATCTATTTAATTGACACAACATTTTATCTTTTGAGAAAAAATGTGATATTAATACAACGAATCTCAAAAAAGAGTTACAAGAGGTGGCAATAATAAATTACGAGACAAAAAAAAGTGAAAATGATTTTTTGCCTTAGTTTCTGTTTTCACGCTAGTTTTAGTTCACGATTTAATATTGATCACATTCGTTTAAGTATATCAAACAGAAAGATTACATTAATTTGCCGTTTAAAAGCTCCTTCTATAAAGTTGCATTCCTTAAATAAAAGAGAAAGAAAAAATATATTCCTGTTTCATACATGGCATTCTCTAAAAACTAACTATAGTAGGCATTCAATATGACAAGTTTGACATACAGCGTTGTACTACATTTTTTTTTTATATAAAGGAAACGCATTTACGCGCCTTCACTGGCCCTGGGTGGGGTCTAGTGGTGTGTGGGGCTCGCGGCACATTATATAGTGCCGAATACCCACAAAAACCACCGCGAGTGCCACCAGTGCCGCCTTTGATGCACCTCGACGGCAAGTCAGCCCCCGAAGAGACCGACCCCACCTCCACAGATGGGGTTGTCCCGCACCACAGGACAACCCCACCGACTTTGGGACAGTGCAATGGGGTGAGGTTCCCATCCTCGCCTCTTGCCCCGTGCGCAAAAGCGCCGCCACCTTTTGCTCTTTTGTCCCTTCTTCTTATAAGAGGGGTACAAAGACCAAGCTACTGAGCCCCACCGCCACGACAATTCTTGAACCATGGTGGGGAGCGTCGTACTAACTAAAACAATATTAACCAACAAACTTAACATTTTTTGACATTTAAAATAACTACTGCTAATACGACAGTAATGGTTTTAATTTATGTACATTGCAACTATATTTTCCAGGGAGTCGGTTTAAAATTACATAATCATACACTCCGCTGGAGCTCAACTCAACACTATTCATTTAATGTGTTCCCAAGGATAAGTAATATAGGAGCGTGTTATAATATTTTTATGGCGTGTCATTATTTTCGAACTTTGTTAAAACTCACAGTAGTTAACAAGGACGTATCGACATCTAGTCACGGTTGTTTTTTACGTGTACAAATTGCAGGTGGCGTTAATTGCTAAGAGTGAGATGACTTGTGGTTTTCTAGTCGGTTATGCGAAGTGCGTGCGCCTTGTAATAATAAGTCGTGGACGGAGTGCGGCTGTGCTGAGTCAGCTCAGATGAACGCTGTTTGGCGCCTTCTAATGTCGGAACTGTACACTTTCTTTTACACACCTTTGTCTTTGAATTAGGCGATGTCTTTGTTGGAACGTTTCCTTCGTTTGGCAATTGAAGGCAATACTATCTTTGGCTTTTTATGTGAAACATATTCACGAGTATGGTTCATTCTCATTTATTTTTGGCACTGTGAAATGCAAATACAGTCACAGCTAAAAATAATGTCAGTAAGACCTTAGTAAGAGATAGTGCTATGCTGTATTGTAGCGGAATTAGACTGCCACGACCGGGGCAGGTGTTAACTTCTCCCCACCATGGTTCAAGCCTTGTCGTGGTGGTGGGGCTCAGTAACCTGGGGTGATCCGAGACACCTTGGGCGAAGCAAATTGAACCGAGGGGGTGGCGGCTCTTAGTACCCCTTCTATAAGAAGAGGGGACGAAAGAGCAGGAGGAGGTGCCGCTCTTTTCTTATAAGAGGGGACAAAGGAGCAAAAAGTGGCGGCGCTCTTGCGCACGGGGCAAGGAGTGTGGATGGGAACCTCACCCCATTGCACTGTTCCAAAGTCGGTGGGGTCGTCCCGTGGTGCAGGACAACCCCATCTGTGGCGGTGGCGTTATGACATTGGGGGCAAAAGAGCAGATGGCGTTGCCGGCCTTTAAGGAATATGTATGCTCTTTTCTTGAAGACCTCATTGAAGGTTTATTTTCTACATGAGGAATTTTTATATTTTATGGGTTAGTAAATAAGTGTATGTTTAGTATGGAATATATTTGCTGGCAGTCGCCAGTTGAGCGCGTCTTGGGTTTGCGGTTGGTTCCTTGGTTGGTTTGATATGAGGTAAAATAATACTTTTATACTCCGGACGCTAGCTATCCTCTGAGTCACAGGCATATTCAGCCTAAAAGAAAGCTTCAGTGCGAAATGTTTTCAAGAGGTCCACTTTTAAGAATCGATGCAAGTAGGTTTTTAATATAGGGTCATTTGAAGAAGGATTCTTACACACTGAACAGTTAAATAAATGTAAATATTTCTTTAAGAAATAAGTTTTCACCTATTCATAGTTTAGCATCAAAATACAAAATTACATATACAGAGACACTCGACATCATTTAATGCTTAATATATATTCTGTTAATTGTATAAATATATCGTCAAAGTAGGCAGCGAGTTGGCCGGCTCAGAACTTTAAGGCCGCCTCTTTATCCCACTCTATTAATAAAAATATTCTTAATTCACGGCACGTCTCATTGTTTGAATGTATTTCACTTAATCCGTCAGTTCCGCTCATTCTTTATGGTAATTCATCGTTGGCATTGTTTTATTTTTATGCTGTTATGCTGATGCGTCCGGCCTAACCACTCTCGTTTGCACCTTGTCAGCACCACCGATCTCCTCCGCCGCCTTAATTGTTCATATTCCATTAAAGTAATAAATATATGCTCTGTTCTCACCTCCTCATTAAGAATTGTTACCCGCATGGCTTTTATTTTATCGTTTTAAGCTGTACTAATTGGATGACTGTTGGGCGTGTCACGGTGATATCCTTATATTTTGTTTCAGTATATTTGATAGCTAGTTAACAATATTTATCAGAAAATATATAATACTATATTAGTATTGTTTTACCTATTAGTTGTGTACCTTGCCCCGTTGTTTCACCAGCATAGCATCTATCCAAGACAACCCCTTTTTTCGAATTAAAAGTAAATTTATCTGTGCCAAATTTTATCCAAATTCGTTAAATACTTTATTCGTGAAATTATAACGAACATTCGAATCACTTATTGTTAATTTAATAAAGGTATTGTATATAGTTAAGGGTTTTAATATGTTGGCGCTTGTGGAAACTCAGGGGACAAAGTTCCACCAAACGCGACACTGAAGATGATGAAGAGCGAGAGGTACCTCCCCGGTCGTGCCGGCCCAATTCTGTTGCATAGGAGGATGTAGTGTCATGCACTATACATGGCACTACCTCCTCCTATGCAGCCCTACTCTACTAAATTATGAGCTTGATATTTATGAGCTTAATATTTTGTATTTGAATGCATTATCATTAGGTTAATACTTTCCATTAAAAAGAAAATGCGCAAACTTAAGAAAAATAAAATATATATAACTATTGCGCATACTTCGTGTTATCGGTTAGTTCTCACGCTGCATCAGATACTAACTTCAAAAAAATCTGACTCCGAATCTCACGGGTCCAAGTTTAAGACAACGGGCGTTTTGAAGTCAAAAACTTTATTTACAATGAAGGACGTTTAGTTTTCTGATACATGTAAATGTGGATTCTCTTTGCCATCAACTTATAACATTCCCTTTCATATGAAATTAAACTGAATAATTTCAGAAGAAGAAGGAACAAATAGAAAATAACATAACATATTGTTATATGTGAATATTTTGCTATTCCGATTATAGTGATTCAAATCCTTTATCGTTGATTAAAATAGTAGCATAGGTCCAGTAAGGACTCCCAGGATCCGTGTCACAGATTCATATTTAACTATTAGGAAATTCCGTACCAAGTTAACAACAAAACTAGATTTAACAGGTTCCCATTTAATTAAATTCTTCTATTCTCACACTAGAGGTTAGGCATGAAAGTGCCAGTACAAAAATATGAAAGGGCATGCTGCGTTTGTTAGAACACGTAGAAAGAAAGACAGATGAAAAGTTAACAAAACAAGTATACAATGCGAATGCGCAAGGAAGTATCTACCGGGGTTCACCAAGTCTGACTTATCATGCCGAGACTGTTCGGGTACTGTACGAAGGTGGTGTCAAGAGTCTTCAACCACCGGCGTGTTCGTATGGAGAGAGTTATGAATGTGGATGAGGCAAGGCCTGTTATGTAAGGATCGTGATATATGGCTGCCTACTACATTAGGGAACTGGTTTGAAGATGTATTATTGTTATTTAAGGTAACTTAATATTTTACAATATACCATTTAAGTAAATTATTTGCATTCGTCATATTATGTAATGTTAAATGTCTTGCCTATAACAGGCTAATTTGTAATCATTTAATGAGACATATATTTGAATAAACACAAAACGTATCACACGTATTTGTATTTTTATGTCAAGTCAAATTCATACTCTTGTTTCATAATACATTGAGATTTTTTTTCCATTTTTTCCATAACATTTTCAATCCGTTTGGGCGGATCAAAGTCTGCCGGCTCTATTTGAATGCAAACGAAAAGAATGCAGAATTGACGCCAATAATGGTAAGTAAATTATCGTCTATTTGTTCTGCATTAGGACGACAAGTTTTTCTAATTATCGCACAGTACTGTTTTCTACTTTTTAAATTCTCGTCTGAGTGGGTGGGATGACAACAATTCCCTTTCTAGTCCGAGCAATGAACGAACAAAAGAGGTGTGGTGGGATTTGAACGTTAAAATAAAATCTATAAACAAATAACACATAACATAAAACTTGTGTACTTTAACTTGAGCACACACAATGTCTCTGTATGATCAACACGACAAAATAAACTGTTGATATACACAGCGAGTCACAGTCTTAAAGGAGAGAGACTACGTGAAAAAATTATACCAATTATAATAGAAAGTATAAGTTAACATATTTCTATTAATAATAATTTCATGGATGAAATGTTTCTTATTTCTAATACTAGTAAATAGTAAGTTTAAGAATCTACACATGCCTTAAGAAGCTCTAAGATGTCACTACCAATATACGTCTGATGTAGAACGTCGCTAGAAAAAAATTGGCACTTTCAAAATGATGCTTTCATGTGTGGCGTTAATATTTTGATATCGCTAGTTCTCATAGACCAGCTCCTAGGCACATCACGTTGTCTGTATGACAATAATCTCCAACATCAAACGTTGCGCCGTGGGCTGAGAACGTGTAATGACACAATCTGTGATGGCGATAGCGATATATTAACATTGCAGTCCTCATCTAGAATAATAAATTATGCCCAACGCGTCGTAACACAAATTTATATATCAACTTATGATTTTTTTATAGTATAGGGGGGCGAACGAGTAATCGGAGCATTTCAACGACTACCTTCGCTCATGAACATCAGCATAATTATGCCGATGTGCTGCCCTCCTTTTAAACCCCCAATTGATCACCGGCTACTCACAGAGCGCATAAAACGCGACACCGTAGGTGTTACTTTACGGCGGTATCAAGTGAGCGAGATGTACCTCTCCGGTAGCGCCGGCCCAATTCTCCTCTTATGCAGCGTAGCACTACCTCTGAGAAAATTTTCATTGAATGTTGTAAATTGGCGCACCGTCTGGTCATGTTAAAACTACAATAAAATGATGCATTTTTTCGACTACACTTGATTCATTTCAATCAGGTCAATTCAATTTTACAAATAACTGTGATGTGTCTGAGTAGCGAGTCCTGCAAGAGACCCATTCAGATCGCCGCGTGTGAGTTTAACCATAACGACAGCCGTCCGCGCGTGTACCACTTATGTGTTGCGATGTACGTTAGGTGCTGATATTCTATAGTAGTTTAACAGCCGTATTCTATATTTTATTTAGCGTTACTTTTGGACACTGAATACAAAATTTTGTTACAATTTCCATACGAAATATATCGAAGCTCTGTCTCCAGTAACCAAATAAGGGAAACGGCGCTTCATCACCGTAAGTTTTAATGCAGTGAGAGGATAAGTTCTTGTCCGCCAAAAGACTGTAACACCTACACAATCATTGAGGCTCTTCGGAATCACATGAAAGAGGAGAGCATAGCCCACATGATCCCGATCCTATTTGGCTGCTATGCGACAATGGCACTACTTCGCAGGTCTGAGTAACTAGCGGCCGTGGAAGGTTTTCTGATTCCTCATGACAGTCTTGTGAATTTTTCGGTTTTCTCTCCGTATAGTGTCTTAGCAGAATGCTATGGAAACAACTATTTAAAAAAATTACCCACGTACAAACATTTATTTCATCATCAAGTTTTCTTCAGACAAAAAGGACGAGCAGCCATGTAAGCGACTACCAACGTCCCTGTCTATAGACGGGCACATTTGTGTCCGTCACGAATCAGGATATTTTTTTAGGTTATTGCACTTAAAAATATCCTACTGTTTAATATAACATTTTCTATAAAATAAAACCGCGTGCTCTTTAGAAATGTTAATACCTCAATTTTCCAAATTGTCTCAAATTCAGATGGAAACAGGAATTAAAACCTTATAACAAAATCAAACTATACATAAAAACTGTATTGAAATGTTACCTAAATAATGTATTGAAATGTAACCTAAATAATACATTGAAAAGTAACCTAAATAATGTATTGAAATGTAACCTAAATAAGTATTCTAAGAATTGTCTAGACAGCTGTTTCTCGGAAACGTTTGTGTATGTATGAAGTAAGCGTCGAATATTTAAATTGCATTAAGAGCACGGCTACATGTTGTTTAGGTATTAGTTGAGTGAGGCGCCAGAAGTTATGTATATGTATGTGCTTTTCCGCTTGCATGCCGGGTACTATGATGACGCCATCTACATTGTTAGTACGACATTGTTGGGCGATGATGGGCAATTGATTTCCAGCAACGATCTTACAATTGTGCATATTATTGAATAATACTTAGGGTACACTATTAGTTAGTAATTAACTAGAACACTGTAGAGAGTGTTTGTTTTGTAAACAATCTATACTAGTCTATACTAGTGTTATTAAGCTGATGAGTTAAATACAATATTCGCTATATATATATTTGAATTTATAAATTTGAATTTATTATACCAAAGCAGCGTAGAACGAGAACCATATTTGTATAAATTTTCGGAAAACATTCTTATTTTTAAACGTTTTTTTGGATCACCTAGATAGGGGTGTCGATACAAACATAATGTTCCTTCTCCCACTTTTCATAAGCAAAACATTACCGTTGAAAAGGATTACTTACTCTGCTAAATAAGAATACACCGAAGTGCATTCATTTTTCGTATCTCGAAATTCAAAATGAATGTTCACTCCGACTTCAGACGCATTAAATGTAGGCCTTGTTTAAGTAAACAAGGTGCGCGTCTGTGCGTAGGCTTCATGCCTTGTTTTTATCCGTCTTCTGTTACCGCTCGGGGCTCTTTATCTTGTTATGCTATCGGAATAAGATTCTGCTTCTTACGTCTATGTTTACACTCAATACATCACCACTTTCAACAAAGGTTTCACTAAGACTCCGACGCGATGTCTATATAAATCAATGGCTATATTTTATTCACATTTGTCGCCATGACTCGATTGTAAACGGTGAGCTAAGTTAATGGCACGAAGAGGGGCACGTTTGTTAAATTACCTTTTGCAGCTAATGCTGTCATCGCTTATGGCGTTAACGAAGCAAAAGGTCTCCTTGCTCGCGACCCGACAATCAAACGCTTATTTGGCTGAATAAATATTCAGTAAATATCCTCTTTCACATAAAGCCGAGATATGGAATGGAATATTACGAAGCGCGCTTATTAGCTTTATAATCAGGCAATTAATGAAATGGCGGGCGCATTGCGTGCACAAGTGATCATATACATAGTTTCTGTTTCTTTTCCTACTATAAATTTACAGTAAAGTTTATTGTGTATTATTTTTTATACTAAGGAACGTGGCTACAGCGCATACTCACGTCTTTTGTAAGAACTGACTCTTGTATTCGACTTGGGGATCATATAAAAATGTTTTACATTTACATTTTAGCTTTAAAGGACGCTCTTTTGCTCACCGTTTTCCGCCAAGTTAGATTCTCATTACGTTCCTTTGAAAATGAGTTAGTTTTGAAAACGAGCGGCACAAGGGATGGCAAACTTTATAATAACGAGTACTGTTCGTCCGCCGCGGTGACTCCTTTAGTCGGCGGTTCTTTTTATTTGTTAACAATTATGTCGTATTAAAAGTATGTTGAAAAAGGAACTCAAACGTTTAATGATAAGGCAGTTGGCGGCGGTGGCTTTGGCTCGCAAATCTCTCTTTAAGTCGACGTACAGCAACGGTTGCTATAATAAAATTAAAATTAATTGTTAGATTTATGGCATCACCGCTGCGACAACCGTTCAGCTTTTGTACTTCGTATAAGTGCCGTCTTAATCGGAAATTTACTTACATCGATTTGGCGAATGGTGTGCTTGTGACTTTAAATAAGAATTATTACAGGCCGATACGCAGATAAATTGTTAAGAGATTTGTGTCACCATTATACAGTGGGTTTAAGTGAGCTGTTGCAACCTTTATTTTAGATTTATTTGAAAGGAAAAAAGATTCATAGCCTTTTTTTATTAATATTAACTTCCGTCATTCGTGTGCAAAACTACACACTAATTTTGTTATTTCTTATTGACATTGTAATAGATAATACACATATGATGCTAAATTTTAATCTCAAACCATTTTGACTTTTGTAGGTACTTATGGTTAAGGCAGCTAAAATAACCGACAATCAGCAAGCAATGGGTAGGCCACATTGGTCGCAGAACCGATAATCTTTGGGAAAGAAAGGTTCTCGAGTGTGGGACGTACTCGGTGGACTGACTACTTGTTTGAGGTGGCGGGGAGCCGCTAGATGCAAGTGGCTTGTGACCGTGACCTGTGGAGGAGGCCTACGTCCAGCAGTGGACGTCGTCCGGATGATGGCGAACTGATAGTGATCGTGGTGATATGATACGTTTCCTATTTCTATATACCTAAACCATCTATACAAAGTAGAAACTCGTATTCAACTATATCTACAGTTAGGATATATTTTATCAATTTTGAAAAATTGTGCACTCAACTGTACTTTGCACAATCACACTCGTTTTGATGTTACCATTATATTTATCAGTATAATGTATTATGTTGTTGTTTAGTAAATAATTTTAATGGAGTCATGAAGTAATTTAGTTGTGCAATGACATTGTTTAATTGCTTATTATACAACTAGATCAACCATTACACGGCGCGGTGATGGAAGAAGCATAAAAATATTATAGGCTACTTACTTAGCGGTAATACCTGACTGCTTCTCGTTAAAAAGTTGTAACCAATAAATGCTGTTCGATAAGGTTTGAAAAAGAAGTTAAGCGGACTTCAGCTTAAAGTCATCAATTTAAATTTAGATTGAATTTTTTTTTTGTGTATTGAATTTTGTTTGTTATGACAAATGTATTAAATGTGTTTTATGTTCTAAGTAATAATATGGACGCGTCTTCGTTAGAAATATAAAATGATACCTACTACTGCCACCCCTTCGCCCGTAAATAACGCACGCTGGATTGCTACCTTAACTATTTATATACTAAAACTGTAAATCTGTAAAAAAATAAAAACTTGCATCTACTGGTGAAAACAGCATGAAAGTGTGTTGGGTAGACTTGGGTTTGGGGGATTGGTAGTCCGTAGATTGGGGGCTTAGATTTAAAATAAGTTTAGATATCAAATCCTATATCGGCGACACAGAACTTATGTGCCGCCTACAACGGATAACAGCCTTTCCTTGTTTTATCTAGGTTAACAGAAGATATATTCCGACAAAAGTTAATGCCTAAACGGTTAATTGTACATTGAAACCGGAAAGCAACAGAGTGAAGAGTTTCTTTCGTGAACTTAACTTTTAAGAAGGAAATTCCTCACAGTATCGCGTATTAATAATTTAGAATCTTCGGTTACTTTTAGAGACTTTGTTACAATACGTCTTCTATTCTCTAAACCGAGCTAATTTCAGTCCTATTTCGTTCATCAGTGGCTGGTGCGTGTTAACAAGAAGTTACAGAAATGGGAGAATTGTAAAAAAATATATCTGAATAAACGATTTAATTCTACAAAACAAATTCATTGTGACGAATTTTGTACCTAGAACCGTTGACATACGAGTATAGTAATAAAATATGTTCGTAACACAAAGAAACGAAATCTCTTGTTAAAATATACCTTTTGATATATGTACCCGTTTGCGGACATATTCAGTCAACGTCTCACTGTCGTGAGTGCTTACAATAGAACGGGGAGCATTGGGTCGTGTTTGCTCTGCAGCGACGGACGCGGGTCGGCGGTGGTACGACGGTCGAATAATGAGCCTATGTTTATGTTGACCCTAGACCGAGACGACAGGGCTAATATTGCCGACTCAACTCCCTAAATTGAATACGAAGATCATGTTAACAAATACATGTTTGCGACTCATCATCGTGTGCTTCTTTTCGAGGCGAATGAGGCGTGAGATGACTCGGTGCTTAGTGGCTGCACCTGCGCCGAAATATCACAAGAAACACCCTGCCCTTGTTGATTTATTTTTACATAATTATGCGACATCATAAGCACATGCGCTTTTAAAAAGACAATATTATATATCGAGCTAGTGTCATGCCGAAATTGATAGGTGTGTTTAGCATTTTAAACTATTAATTATAGCAAACACTAATTAATATACATTTCTTGCTATTGATTTTACTTGTACACAGTGCGTGTTTCAATACTAAGCAGATATAACGTCGAATTCAAGTTTCCAATTATAATTTGTACATTACTACTATTTACAAGAATCAATCTTAACACCACGTTGAAAAAATTAGTTCCTCTGAACTATATATCTAAATTGTATTTAGTCAAGGACACGTAAGAGCCTGTCCTTAACTGAATATATACTAATAATATAAAGCTGAACTCTCCTTAAAGGAAATCTCCTTTGTTTGTTTGAAGACGATATTCTCAGGAACCCGAATTTTTTGTGTTGAATAATCTATTTATCGAGAAAAGCTACAGGCTATATACTATGACGCTACGCCTAATAGGACCAGTGTTATGCGGGTGAAACCATGTGATAAAGCTAGTCCTAGAAAAAAATGTTAGTGCACGGGGTTCATATTCCATTAGCAGATAAGGAGTAATGAAAATGATTTTACTCAAATTATAATAAAAGTGGTACACGAGTGTGTGTACATATTAATGTTGATAAGGAATACAGAGATTTTAATATCGACAACCGCAATTTGCATGGCGCATTCGTTAACAAGACACGTTCCAGTAGAATTGCGTTCTCGAAAGAACCCCACTCAAACAACCCATTTCTATTTCAGTTCGCTTGTTTAATGTTCGTCCCGTACAAGCGTCGGCTAACACTTAACGCTTTTTGCATACGAAAACTGCCTGACAATTTACTCCTTAGTCTTCGGTTATTACACTATTCTGTATTCAGATAGCGCTCAATTGAAGGTCACTATTCTGGTCAGAGACATTCGGAATTGCTCTTCACATTCCGATTGGAAATCGATTATTTAGAGATTTTTATCTCTACCAGCTCTTATAAATATCGGTTTAGGTTAGTTTAAAAAGTCATCGTTTCAAGTTTAGAGTAAATCTGTGGTCCTGTTTTCTACTCCTCGTATCTGTTTTAGCTGTTTCTATCTACTATCAATGCTTCTTTGTCTTTCTTACTTCAAGTGCTACTTTGTTGATAATAACCTCCTTTTAAATCTACTATAAATACAACTGTAACGGTGAAGAAATATACCTAATACAATAAATTTGAAGGTGAAATATGAAAGGTAGTTCCAGGACCAGCTCTGATCAAGTGCGGTACGATTGTTTCGACCGAGATTGGGTGGTTCTAGCTTTATGATCTGGTCCCCAGTCTTTCTGGAAGAACCATACTTTGTTGTTGAAAATGGTGCTTTTAAGAGGGTCAACCACCTTCTCAACAATGGTATTGGTACACTTGTGCCGATGTTTCGAGACCCTTTTCACGAAAATATGGCTCAGCCACTCCTTCATAGCTAACACTCCAATGAGAATCTCATCCGTACACATTTTTTTTCTGTGACCTCCCTTTGCGTCCCGCTTCAGTAGTTGTTTCGATTTTACCACCTATTCATCTTTAGTTTATCAGATAAGAAATTACCAGTGCGTGTCTTATAGGCCGCAAGTCCTATGTCATCTCTTAAAATATGGTTCTAGGTGCTTTCCCCAAGATAAAATGTTTTGCTTCTCTCTCGTCTCAGGACTTTTTCGAGTTCTTTCCCTTACTGATTTGACCACCCTTTGCGTACGAACACTACGTGGACGGCCTGATCTTTCTCTGTCACAAACAGAGGAAGTCTCATTGTACCATTAATAGCCCCGTACACGAACACGACTAATACCAAATTTGTGATATACCTAATTTGTGTAATGCAATCACAGCGATTCTGTTCTCTTTATCACACCACTCCATTTTAAAATCGCATAATATACTACTATATATATATATATATATATATATATATAGTAGTATAATATATAGATCGTTGAATCATTTTTTTTCAATCAATTTAATCAATTTTCGGGTTTATTCCACTCAACAGAAAGTATATAACAATTCATAGTTTTGTCATTATCTTAACTGGCAGTAGTCACGTCAGCATTACCTAGTCCTAAATGAATACTAAACCACTAGAGAAGTTTAGTTGTATCACCCCATAAGGCTAGACCGAGGTACGTTAAAATAATTCATATTTTTAGATAGGTAAATGTTATGGACTGCACTTTTGATTAGGGCTTACCTATAATTAAATACAGCATCAAAAGTTCAATAGTGTTTAAATTTGTAAACTATTTAAAACCTTTGCACAAACATGGATTAGTTACAAGCCCAACAGTTTCGTTATCTAGGTATCTTTATTTAATAATTCAACGAGTTTTTTTATTACTGTTTAACATTTACAAAACTGCACGGAACAAATCAAGTTGGTGCAGCGGTCTTCAACAATTAAGGACAAATTATTCCTGTTCGTAACAAATAATTAGTGATCCCCGTTGCGTGGTTAGCGCCGTGATGGATAGCGTGTCTGTGATACGATCTCTGCCGCCGAATTCCCTAACATTTTTTTTCTTACAAGCCGAGGGCGTCTTCGCTGGATTTCGACTTGTAAATTATCCGAATTATACTTAACTCGAAAAGCGGTTAGTTGTTTTGCGTGTTTATTTAATTTAAGCACGGTATCCGTTTTGTACGTATTATCACTTCTAATAATTTGTACGCTTTGTGGGAAATACATCTTTGTTGTTTTCTCTGTACCCAATCATATTATTTTGAACATACATTTACTGAGAAGAAGCCATTAGTCAGAAGTTTATCGGCATTGTTTATAATTGAAGGTATCGCTGTTTGGACTTATGGTTTTGAAGTGAAAATGTAGAAGCGTTATTCGATACTTAATGAAACAAGAATGCGTCACGACAAATTGTATGCTGTTGCTTGTTTAGTGAAAATATCGGAATCAAAAGTTAAAATATTCTTTACGGCTGAATCTCAGATCTAACTAATGTACATAGAAAATTACATAAAAATTTGGCTTTGCCAAATACTGTGAGATGAAAATTATGCCTATACTTATATAAACCAAAGTTCCTGTATCCAAAGCTGTCTGTCTAGATTTGATCGATTTTGTCAAGATCTACTGAACTGATTTTCATGCAGATTTCAACCGTGCAGCAATGCTCGAGAAAGGTTTTGATATATAACTTGTTAGAGTAACAATTTAGTCGCAGGCAAAGCCGGGCGGATGGCGACCTATGACGATATATTAGGTCCTTACATATGATATTGGTGTTTTTTGTACTGGCCACTTTAATCACGAATTTCTCCGCTTTGTAAGGAATTCCAAATTAACATTCTTTACAGCTATTTACTCATGTAATTGTGCGTCGATGGCGTCATTCATTTGTCTTTTTTATTTTATTTTTTTTCTATTTGCGTCAGTCACTTTACAAGATGAAAAACTCAAAATATCGCATTTATTTACGAGTACGAGTTTCACTGTGGCACTAGTGTGAATTATGTATATGGTGGAAGTGTTACAAAAGAAAATCCACTTCGTTTTTGGTTCCAACATTTTCGTTCTAGAATTTGCGACCTGCAGAACAAGCCCCGTGGACGGCCTGAGACCCAAGTTAATAATGAAGAGTTGAAGGCTACTGTGGAAGGGGATCCATCGCAAACAACGTCAGTAATAAAACTGTTTTAATTCACTGGAATCAAATTGGGAAGAATAAAAAGGTTGAAAGGCCTCACGAATTGACTGAAGTAAACCGGCAAACGCGCGTCGACTGCTGCGTTACATCACTAAACCGGCACAATAATGAAGGTATTTTAAACCGAATCATTACCTGTGATGAAAAACGGATTCTTTACGATAATCGGAAGCGCTCAGCGCAATGGTTGGATCCTGGCCAGCCAGAGAAATCCTGCCCAAAAAATTAACCCAAAAAAGTTACTTGTAAGCCTGATGGTGGACTAGTGCCGGTATTATTCTATTACAGTTTTCTCAAATCTGTACAGACTATTACGGCTGATGTCTATTGTCAGCAATTGAAAACCATAATGGAAAAGCTAGCGGCTAAATAGCCCAGGCCGGTCAATCGCCCCACACCACTGCTGCTTCACGACAACGATAGACCACACACTGCGCAACAGACGGCTACCAAATACGAATACCTTCAATCGGAAAGTCCAGGACATCCTCCGTACTCCCCAGAGCTTGCTCCAACAGATTACCATTTTTTTTCGAAATTTGGATAATGGAAAACCAACTCCGATGGGGCTGTCCAAATTGCCTTCACAGATTTTATTGATTCCTGTCCGACTGGTTCTTTAGTACAGGGATCAATGAACTACCTATGAGATGGCAAAAGTGCCTAGAAAACAATGGTTCATACTGTGATTAATTAAATATTATATTAAGAAATCTTCGACATTCTGTCCTCCCATACAAAACGCCAATTTCATATGTAAGGACCTGATATTAGATTAACATTTGTTGATATTTCCTTAACAGTTCTATAATGGTTGCACAGTCACTGGGTGTTTATATAACAACGTAAGTGTTCACTTAGCCAAGTGTATTGGAACTAGAGTCGGTAAAAGTGTAAGTCGTGTCGCAGTGAACAAACATTTACCCTTTAACGACAACTTGCTTAATACGTGTAAGTGTTGCAAAGATTGCTTGTCTTGCAGTTTCTATTCACCAGCTTCTACTCCTTGATCGAGTGGAAAAAATGTTATGGGTTTTAATAAAAATTAAAGGTGTTTAGCAAAGTTACTTAGTATGAAATGGCTAAATAAAAATATTAAATGAAGATATTGAAGAGATATCTCTGATAATGTTACGTTTTTTTAATGTTGAAATTCAAATAGTTCATTTTTGATATTACAGATACATTATACTGATGTATACTTGGACTATGGAGCGCCTACAGTTCCCTTAAAATATATTACTAAATCACGTCAACGTGTGAATTATGTTAGAATCCGGACGTTTCATAAACTTTGTAGCTACTGGTGACCACAGTACTTTGGACTGAAATGACCTGTTTATTAGAAGTACACTTGTACTTGTGACTTCAAGTGTAACATTCGAGTAAACTTAAGATATCATAACGTGTCAAATGATATAAAATTAACATAGATTGGAATTTTATGGATTTTCTCCATACTTATTTCACTTTTAGTTCATTATAAAATATTTATAACGAAAACGTATTTTACGTACTGGCATCACCCCGCCACCCGCGTAACTCCGGTACTATTAGTCGTAACGTCATGGTATATAGCCCATAGCTTTCCGCGATAAATGGACTATGCAACAAAAAAGTATTTCTCCAATTTGAGCCAGTTCCTGAGACCAGTGCGTTCAAGAAAAGAAACAAATAAATTCAGCTTTACGTTATTAAGTATTTACCAAAAAAGGCAGAGTATTCCGACTTAAATAATCAATATGTGTCAAAAGTTGACACTAGCGTTTCGATTATGCCAACTCAGTTTTGTTCGCATCAAAAATCGTCTATCGTGTCAATGTAGACTTTCATATTCGATTTGCATAATTTCAAATATTAACAAAGTATGGAAATTACCTACCATCGATGCCGTCTGTTATTAAATCGATACTCGATATTGAAGGTGACTATCGAATATTAAATGTTTGATTGACGAGAATCATTATATATTTTATTACAATAATAAATTTACTATAATATTTGATATTGTATATATTTATCATCCTATATACACTATTAACATTTTTCTTGTATATTTAAAATTTTCATAAAGATATATTTTTGATACATATTGATATTAATTGATTTCGATTATCATTAAAGCCGCTATATGGCTAATCTTTATGGTATATCTATGAGCTTTCTACAGCAAAAGTGTTAAGTAAGAGAAGAAATTTGATACTGTATATAAATTCTTATAATATTATAATCGTCATTTACAGTTATAAGTTGATTTTAACTTTAATACAATTAATATTTTTTTATTTATATGAGGACTTAATTTGTTCGTATCTTCTTAATTATGTACCTAATGACCGCCTCGTGGCATAGTCGTAAGCATCAGCAACTACAGTCGTGAGGCCCTGGGTTTGAGTCCCAGGTCGGACTAAAGTGTGACGTGTCGGTCCTGCGCCTGATTTCTCTCCGGTTGCGACGGATTACCGTCCCATCGGACTAGAAAAATTGAAGAACTGGAAGTGCACTTGTGCCTGCGCACTCACTTGTGCATTATAATATGTCCTGCGCAGTTGGTTGGTGTCCATAGAGATGGCGGCCGTTGTCGAAATTCGGCTAGGATGACATTATTATTATATTATGTACCATGTACAATGTACGTTGCGGGAGGAGGATTGTGGTCTCTGGCAAACCATGAATTGTGTATTTTTTAATTATTATGAAATATGGTACAGTGTAAATAGTGGTTTTATAGCATCGTGCTCTTGCTTTTATTTAAATATTGATCCATATATCTAGATAAGCAAATTAGCGTAGTGTTTCTGTAGGTTCGAACAGTACTGGCACAAGGTCTTTTAAATGTCAAAACTATTTTAATGGGAATCCGTGTTAGGTCACGAGTTTCATATTGTGATAGTAATTTGTCCAGTGTCATTGTGTACCTATGGTTGGAAGGTGAACTTGAACGGCGATGTAATAAAATTACAAAAAAACAGTCACAGCAAGGTTTATGTTGCTTTTGTTAGCATAAGAATAAATGAAATGCGATTATGATTATTTGTGCCTATTAAGGTAACAATCGATTCGCATATATTTGTCTCGCTTGTAACGATGCATGTGTGTATCTATTTGTTATAAAGCCTCGAAAGTATTTGCTGCTACTATAGCAGAGGTTATAGTGATCTCTACAGCGAGGCTCGATGGGCTTGGAAAGAATTATTGCAAGTCGCAGGGCATCTCCCGTTTCGCACGCTCGCCTCACATTGTTATTAAGTTCAGAGGTCGCTTTGTTTATGAGTCGACGCTTTCGAAAGGTAACACGGAATTGTCGAGCGAAAACATCGCTCCGATGTCGCAGATGGCACACAATTGATAGTGGTAATACTGTTCTTGGTCTATACCAAGTCGTTTCCGTGGCGATGGTTGATATCGCGCTACCCGATGATGCTTTGTCTCTTCACGGTGCGTTTCATTTATGTCTCGGCTCCAGTATCGGTAGAACTGATGTCGATGACGGCAAGTCGACGCTCTGGTATGTCTGGCATCGCCCAATGTAAAATTGATTATGACGTATGCTGTTTAGTTTTTATTTTTATTTAAAAATTATTTTGTAATGGCCCAGAGGGGGAGGGCAGATGATGCGCATGAAGACTGTCGATCCCTCGACCTGGCTACTACTTATACTCACACTCCAATTTCAACAGGCTAACACATTCAACCAATCGTCATTGTGGTACTTTTGAACATAAGCCTCGTTTGTGAGAAAGAGAAATAAGAGAACAGTCTCTAGCTTCGTGGAGAAATTAATTTACGTACTGCCGCCAGTCCCTGGTGGGGCCCACGGATGAACCGAATATCCATTAATAGTCCGCAGGTGCCGTCGGTTCTCTGAGTGTCGGTCGGTTAAAGTCGGTTCTCTTCTGAGGTGCCCCTTATGACTCCCTTTGCTATCTCGACAAGATGTGGTACACAGTTAGAATTCATGATTAGATTTGGAGCTAATGATAATTGATTTTTGGCTTACTATTGTTATATGCGGGTCCCGCAGACACATGCGCATACACGCTAAGGGTATAGTATTTATAGGTCGCCGCACGACAATTCACTTTCGACGGCAGTCGTGCGCCTCACGGCTTACGAGCGTTCGCTTGCCATAGCCTGTATTATCTGGATTATGATCTATGGCCATTGTAGAACGGTTACGTACCGCAGGGAGCGGGTTGCGTAACCCGGTGTAGTCGACCAGATGCTAATTTGTGCGACCACAAATTATCAACGGTTGGCTTCGGATTAGTTTCGGGTCGTTGTCGTTGTCACATCGTGCGTGTTTGATTGAAGTAACGCAGAGGACGTTGTGAAAATATGAAACAACCGTAGTACTAATATAACCTAATAAATATCATGTAAGAGAATTGTAGGCAATTGCTTTGAAGTCATCACGAAGTTTTGGAATAAAATGCTCAATCGTAAGGATAGTGAAATTGGTAAATATCATCGTAACTAGTCATTGGTCTTATTTAAGTAGGTTTTCTCGACATATACAGCCACTCCGGATTTGCATGCGTAATTCCGGCCATATTAGTCCTGTCCTAGCGTCTTGGTATATGACCTATGGCATTCCTTTGTAGACGGACTATACAATACAAAAATAAATTTCCAATTCGGGCCAGCAGTTCCTGAGATAAGCGCGTTCAAACAAACAAGCTTATTAGCTTTATATTATTGGTATAGATTTTTTATTAAATTACCCTATTTTAAGATGTTATATTTGTATAATCATATGATGGTGTTTCCAGTCATATGATCGTACGAATGGTTGTGACTATCGATTCACACAATCGGAAGATGTGCCGGTAACACTGCCTTCGTCATACAATACCTTCATTGACGAATCTATAAAGTTAATGCGTTGACACAGCCATCACTATACTTCAGTGCTATTCGATATGCTATTTCCAATCTTTGCGGCCCAAATCGTCTGCTATGCAAGCGCTACCTATTGCTAGAAGCTCATTCAATTTGTTATGGTAAAAACACCTTTAAGACTCTCAAACGTGGAATGCAAGTATAAAAGTTTTAATGGTTATTTAATCTATATCACATGGTCGTAAAGCCGTACACTAGTTTGTAATCGCATAAAATTATCTCAGTGAAATTATTGGCCGGACAGGTTGTTTCGCTAAGTTGGAGCCGATAAACAAAGGGTAGCAGTGTCGGCCGAGTCAATGGCTAATAAAATCTCGGCACTGACTACGTGGAATGTTGGGGTAAGTTGATCCTCTAAATGAGTGAGGAGGATTCCCGGCGGCCGCGATCACGCGAACAACCTGATACCGAGGCTACCCTTTGTTATGCTCGTCTACTTGCCTCTACAGGCACGATCGCTTTTTGCTATACATTTATTTCAAGTCTCTGAGTAACTGGCCACGCTGGTGCTTGTTCAATACGATTTAATTCAGTATTACCTGTTTATAACTGTTTCGCGATATATTTTAGGTGCCTTGCTTGTGAATTGATATGGCCGCGGTATTGGTTTTATTTCGACGTTAAAATGTGATACTGCTTTTTAGTTCAAACTTGGGAGGCAGTTTTGCACTTTTATGTTTATTGTAGATTTTGCGCGCGTTATGGTACATTGTAGAGTACGTTACAGATTGGAACCGGCGTATCTGGTACATTAATGTGCCAATCTTTAAGTACATGAAAAATATTTGTAAGAGGCAGTGACCTCCTAATTTTTTTTTAAGTGGTAGTGACCTCTTACAAAAAATTTTCGTGTACGTAAAGATTGGCTTATTTTACCAGATACGCCGGCACTCTATGCTGTCATTGCACGGGATTGCGCCGGCACGGCCAAGGAGCCACCTCTCCTTCACATGATATCGCCGGAAAGTGACATCTTCGATGTCGCGTTTCGTGTGGTTTGTAAATAGACGGTGAGCCATTGGAGGGGAGAAGGCAGGGAGGGCGACGCCTTGCCGTAACAATTATGCTGATTTTCATGGACGTAGGTAATCTTAAAAAAATCCTATAAATATATAAAACAGCAAATATCAATAATTTTTACGCTGATCCTATCTACCCCCCCCCCCCCAATGAGCCACCGGCGGCTCACAAACCGTACGATACCTGACAGCGACGCTGTCACTTTACGCAGGTATCAAGGAGAGGAGCCATGCACTATGCATGGCACTACCTTCTCCTATGCAGCATGCAGCTACCTCTTCACATAAGATTATTACGCGTATATGTCCATCCTTCCACTTATATTGTTATTTTTTGATTGGGGGTTAACAGCCAGGGTTGATGACCACCGCCGCCCACAGAAGACTCGCCTAGTCTTCTGACGCAGACGCGTCGACAACCTTTATGGAATAGGTATGATTTTCGTGTGTTCGAGTGGTATCGAATGGGAAATATCGAAGGGGGCAGCTGATTCTGCAGTACTGTTGATCGCGGTAAGAAATGGCGTAAACGGCACAGTTTTTTTTTCATAGTAAAGGGGGAAACGATAAATCGGTATCTTTGCACGTATACCGACGCCTATAAATATCCGCATTATTATCATTCAGCAGCGCTGCCCTCCCTATCTCCTCCCCACCAAAGAACCATCGACTACTCACAAACAGCACGAAACGCGACAGGATACACACCACTACACGGTGGTGTCATGTGAGCAAGATTTACCTACCCGGTCCGCCCAATACGGCTCCAATGCAGCATAGCTCTTATTAAAGCTATGATTGTGTGTGTGTGATTTACGGACATCGTGATGATTGCGTGGAAGAGTTGTGTCTCGCCCTACTAGAACCGGTGTTTTTATATGTAAAGAATGAATTTCCATATTTATCTTAACAAATGAACAACTAAGACCGAACCATATAGCTTTATTAAAACCGCTATGTAGTATTTAGATTAGTAGGAAAATGTTTTACCTTAACACGCTGCTCTGGTGCTAAATACGATGATTACTTTGGGAATGCCGAGCAATTTGCGGTGAGAAGCGCCCGCTTTCCGAAAAGGTTTCAGCAGAAAATTCGCTCCGAAATATCTTGAGTTTCGATCTGTGCCAGCGGTTTCCTTAAGCCGGATGCCGAACTTTCGTACGCCACGAATATATATGGCGGCTCAATTTTCACTTGATGTTTTTGTTGCTAGAAGTAAATACTAGTGACATTTAATTTGTCTTGAATATAAGCAACCATAAAATATTTTCACTATCGTTGCCATATAATCTAAATAAATTTTTGTGTAATACATGCAACATGTTTCCCTTCCTTTAAATGACTACCGTTGCTCTTCCTTTTACCTCCCCCCCAATGGGCCACCAGCTACTTACAAACCGCACGAAACGCGACACCGCAGGTGTCACTTTAAGGCCCTATCAAGTGAGCGCGAGGTAGCTCCCCGGTAGTGGCGGCCGAATTTCCTTGCATAGAAGGATGTAGTGTCATGTACCATGCATGCCACTAACTCTTACAGAAATATGATATATTTGAACAGTATAAGTAACTATTTAAATATTTATATATTAGTGCTAACTAGTACCAAGTAGGTATCGAAGAAATTTTGAATAGTTAGTAGGATTTTGTTGTAAAAAATTACCAATGTGCAATTCTAATGTTATTATAGAATGTTATACTGCATACGAAATTATTATCAAAATAGTAAAACATCAATCCAAAACTTTCTTGATTCAAAACGGAGCACCTTTAGATAGAACAGATTGTATAGAGAGAAATGGATACCCGCAGCGGTTAGTCTGTTTCTGTTAGACACAGAACATTTTCATAAATATGTTTTATGGTATTTGCTTTCTAATGTTGTGAATCTGGCAACTCACTGGACACGGACACCCCCAGAAGCACGAATATTTTAGAGATAATATAAAAAGTCACATAAAAGTAAAATTTTAACTTACATAATGATCAATTACAGTTACATTACTCTAAAGCCACAACAAAGAAAAAAAATGTAGCACCTAAACTGTTGTGCATCGCGATCCAAATAAAATAAGGCAACGGCATTCTCGTATTCATTGTATAATTTTTTATTGTCGCGCACGTGAGCGAAAACATGGCGTCATTTAGGCCTTTATGAAGCGATCTGACCCAGATCCTGGTAATCTATCATTGTAGAGCAGGGCATTGACGGTACACACTCGGACGTGTCGTGTTTGTCGCTTCTCCGGCGGCCACGCACGTCACAACAGTGGACCCGACGCGACGGCCCGTGTACGTGAGCCGTTAACGATTACTCATTTTTGCTACTGATGATGTTTAATGAAAAAATCGTGTTCCTTTTTTCTGTTTCAGATGAAGTGTGTCGCTAGAATGTTGTAAAAAACTTTGAGATGGTAGGGACACTTGTAAATTTAACTCTATGTTTGTTTATACTTGTCTGTGTCGTTGCTAAAATGAGTGAGGATGATAGCGCTTTAAAAGGAAATATAAACGGAGATTGCATATGTATGTGAAAGACTAAACAATGACCCCGCTGGTGCAGGACACACAAAATTATAATGTCGAATTTTTATTGATTTGAAATTGTATGAAAGGGTATATTGTTAAATATAGGTCACACTACCTGAGTCCTGTAGCTTCTCCTGCGGAAAATCTATCATCAGGGAAGTGTTTCTATCGGGATGAACAACAATAGTTCTTGTTATTGCAAATTTTAATCTATATTTGTACAAAATTTCATCCTGTTTTGTAGTATATGTGTGAATGACATAAAGGCACATACAAACTTTCATATTTAAATTATTATTGTTAAATACCTATTATTCTTATATTAAAATATAAACCATTAGCGCGACACGAGTGTGAATACATATAGTGAGTAATGTTCTGTGAAAATTTAGTTTTAGTTTCTTGTTTGGTTTAGTTTGGTAAGGCATTGACATATATTTTCATTATAGTACGTTGAAAATTTCTTAATGAAGGTACTATGATAATATAGCAGAGCGATGAGTTCTTGATGCATTGCTAACTATATATAACTCTATCTCTTACAAAAACTTACGTGAAAGTGTTTATCTAATTGATCTGCTCCTCTCTTGCTCGCAGCATCTCCTGTCAGGACCCATTTCAAACGTTACTATGGTTCGAAACGTTACAATGATGTCACGCTTTATGGTTCATCCATCTAGACCTATTAACTTACAAGACGATATCACAGTCAAAACTTGCTATTATAATGTGCGAACGACTATACCGGTTGTCAGCACATAACCCACGCGCGCTATACCAAGAAGAGCCATTCTCTTTTATAATTATGCTTTTGTCTGTAGTCCTAAATTAGATGCGCTTTTTGTTCTCCACTCATGTGTTGATAGTGTTGTAAAAACACTGTAAAAACTCTAATGTCTTAATGACTGGCAATATTGTATATGCTGGTCGCTAGTGTGTGTGAATTAATTACTTATCTATTAATGGTAAAGTGTTGCTGGGTGCGATATGATAGGTATTGGTGATATATAAAAAAAAACATGGTAATGATGACATCATTTGTGAGGGATGTTTTGAAGCCGCTGGTAAGTAACCTCCGCCCAAAGCACTACAGAACGATTCAAACACACATATTCGAAGTACATAGTCATCCCTCGGTTCGTGTCAAATATCCAATAACGTAAATAAAACCGGTCAAGTGCGAGCCACACTTGCGCACGTGGGTACGTACAATGATTTATAGAAAGCGGGAAAAATATCACGATTGTTTTATAGGTGTAATAATTATTTTATTCTGTCTTCAGTATTTGTATAGCGGCAACAGAAATCCGATACAACCTAAAACAATTTTAAGACACAAATCGGAATCTAAACCGACATATTCGGCCAAAAATTCTCTTAGTGGCACTGTTCTAAAACAAATAACATCATAACAAATTGTACTTGGCAAATATAAATCGTCCAACGTCGAAGTTGATATATTCCTAATCATATTAATAATAAATTATGTGGACAGTAATGGTGCGATGTAAAAATAAATCGAGTGAGAGACAAGTTTAACTCGGGCTATTTATCATAAAGTTATCGGAACACCCTGGCGTTCGATTTTCTCTCACATCCATAAACACTTGACTGGTCGAGGTTTTTTATTTTCAAGACAATGATTGCAGAGTTTGTGAGGTTTGAGAAGCGATACGAAAATTGTTTATTCCTCTGAATAAATAATTGTTGGCAATGTATGTACAATTGTATTTATGAGCCAATTCTAGTTCCTTTTTATTTGTGAGGTCGGAGCTTAAGGGTTTACGTATTGTTATGTGCATATTTTTTTAAACTACACTAGAAGTTATAACGTTTTATCGACTTGATTTTAGTAACAGTTAATGTGCGGAGTAAAGAGCCAGCTTATACCTACTGCTGACACAAAAAAAAAACACATGTGATTTGTAACGTATTTTTTAAGTTCGATATCGGGCGCATGCCAGAAAGTTTGGGACTATTCTTCAATAATCTGCATAAAATTGTCGTCAATATTCGCTCTTATCTTTTTTTATCTGTTTGTTGTGTGCTCTCCAGCCAGAAAATAACCAGAGTAACAATCTCCTGCATTGTTACTCTGATTGTTTTCTGGCTAGCTAACACACTCCCCCCAATTACTTTGCTCCTCTTTTCATATACTTTGCATTTTTAGTTACTTTCATTTCTAGTCACCGCTCAAGCCTAAATTTCTCCTGTGAAATTACGTCTCAAGTTACAAAAAATCTTAAGACAAATGTTAAAGCGTCCTTATGAGTAATATACCCAGGAGTGTAATGCGAATATCACTTGAGAGGCTGCATTACAGTACGCTGATTTACACCCCAGCTGGCTGTATAACTCGGTGTTTCGCGAAACGTTTTCCCTCTCGAACAAACCGCTTAACAGTTTACATTGCATATTTACCTTTACTAGATTTAATGAATTCCAACGTACACCCAGTCCTATCTAGCCAACGATTTGCAGCTCTTAATTGCGTCAAGATAGTGTATTTGCGGATATGATTAAATGTTTCTCTCAAGCGGCTTTCCCCCTCCCCCCCCCAAATGGCAGTGGGTGTTGGGTTTAGCTTTACAGATTAAAATTATGTATCCGTCAGCGTATTCATATGGATACACTGACTGGATGTTGCAACACATATAATGTACTAAATTAAATAACACCTGTTTTTTCTTTGAATTTTATTTATTAATATTACCATTAAAATTAACATTAGTAGATAAATATGTAAAACAATACGCGTTTCTAATGGAAATTTTATGATTCTTTTAAAATAATACTATTAAGTATTCTATATCAAGGTTTTAAACTATGGGAGTTAAGTTTTAAATTCAATTTTCTTCACAAACATTTAAGTACACGGTGCGAGGATGGGACCCTCAACCCATTGCCCTGTCTCAAAGTTGGTGGGGTTGTTCTGTAGTGCGGGGCAACCCTTCTGTGGATAAGGCGTCGGTCCCTTAGGGGACTGATTAGCTGTCGCAGTGCACTGATGAACATTAGTTCTGTGGCATCCACCAAAGGCGGCCCTGGTTTGACTCGGTGGTTTTTGTCGGTATTCGGCACTATAATCTGCCGCGAGCCCCACGTTCCACTGGACTCCAGCCAGGGTCACGTGATGTTGTGTAAATGTCTTTCCTCGTGTCAGAAGATAGGTGAATAGATACAGGCACGATAAGGACTTGTTGTTACCTTAACTGGTTATAACTGGAAATCTATTTTTAAACCTCACAAACAATGTGCGATAATTTGAATGTTATCCATTCTATTAAATTGATGCCATAGGCAGTGGCCCGGAGCGTGGCCGCTCGTTTGCTTGGCTTCGTAATGAGCAGCATCTGCGAATCAATGAAGAAGGTGCGCGTTTTATTAAGCGACGCGATAAATTTGCATCGTCAAACATTGGCCGCGACGCCGGGGCACGTTCGGCAAATAGAATAAATATGCCCCTCGTTGCTTGCCTGAAGCCGTCCCTCTATTACAAACACAATTTGCCCCTATATTATGTGCTGTCATTCGGTATGCCTTGTTATATATTTGTCTATTTCGCTACCTCTGCAACCATATTCCTTCCCTTTACAAAAGGTCCTCTATTAATTAATAGAAAATCATCATCATCATCATTATCATTATAGGCCCACTGCTGGACATAAAAAATGGTATATTTATTTTATCTTTGTGGTCTAGTATGAGATTAGCTCTCAAAGCCTGCGTTTGTATATTTGTTTATATTCTAGTAGGAAGGGATCGGACGTGTCGCTGTTTATTTGATAAATGCTAATGATAATGTAGATAATTTATAATATTAAAAAACTGGTTGTCCGTAAATCATCTTACGAACGATATAGTTTTACATGACAATCGTTCTCTAATTGGTCTGTGAACGCATCGCCGGTGGAATGATGAGGCGACTTGTTACGCCCTTTCGCCCGCAGGCTCCGCCCATTCGGAACATTACTATGACGTCACATTTTTTTGTGCAGCTAGCGTTATTAATTTACAAGACATTGTCACATTAAATGTCGCCAAAGTGAAGGTAAGAATATGTGAATTTCGGTCACTTTTTATAATAGAAGTGTGTAGAGTTGAAAAAATCAGCATGATAATAATGTTAGTGTGTATGTATGGGCGTCTGTAGTCGTCAAACGGCTACGCTCGCTCCCTATACTTCATTAGTATAGGGAGCGAGCGTAGCCGTTTCCTCGAAATCAAATAAATATATCATGAGAGTGCTTGTGGTCTTAGTAAACATGTTTTTGAGGTTATCAATGTTTTTAGTAAATTTTACTATTTGCTCTGCTTCGCTATTCTGGTTCATGTGTTTAAGTTATTACATATTGTTAATCTTTATAACCATTGTTACATATTTTATCAAATCAAAAATTTTTGAAGTGGAATATTTTTTATAGTATAAGAGGACAAACGAGAAGTCGGAGCCTGTAGATAACTACTTACTCCATCGTTATCTGCTTAATTCTTAAGCAGACGTATAGCTCAGGGGAGGACCCCTTTAACGGCGGTGTCATGTTAGTGAGTAGAGGTACCTTCACGGTCGTGCCGGTTCTAATTACCTGCATCTCTTACTAATATGACATTTGTGACGAAGGCAAATTGCAGTTCAAACGACAAATAACAGATCTATGAGTGAGGTTACCAACGCGAGGACCCGATAGGTTACTAAACGCAGTTTTCCAAAAATCAGTTACACAGTTTCATCGTCACAAAATCATAGAAATCAAATTCATTCATATTCATATATTTGAAATGTAATATTCACTACCAATGAAATATAATTGAATTTAGTTAACTTAATTGAATTACTGTGACTAATGGGAAAACATTTCATTTGGGGTGACATCAAATGGGTGCTAGTGGTGAACTCGTAAAATAATGGAGAAAAGGACCCAAAGCTAGTGTTACGAGCGGGCCAGTGGCGCTCGTAAAATTTGATGGCCACGGCCACTTGTGTTTTGACGACCCTATAGGGAATGTAAGGCTTGAATATCGGAAGAAAAACGATTTCAGCTTAAAAATCTACTTCGTCAGTGGTACTTGTGAATGTAGTGACGCATCAATGGATTTTGAGATCCATTTCTCATCGTGGGTTATGTATGTATCAAGGAATCCAAATGAAGGATTTTAGATTAACTTGATTTTGCCTATCTTCTGTCGTGAATAGGACATCATGGCTAAAAATCTTCACCTGCAATATACGTTAATCAAAATGTATTTTCCATTACTTCTTTTGAGAAATGAGCGTATAGTTTGACAAAGTTATTTATGCTTCATTTTATCAGATCGATTTCTACATCATGATATCGGCATCATATCTAACTGAAGGTAAGTAAATGCGCACATTTATTGGTTGGTTTACTATATAAATTCAACCCAACACCAAAGTGTTGGGTTGAATTTATTCCTTGGGTTTATCCAAAGCTTTTGCTCTAGTTAGCACTTAAATGTGACTATTGCTTTGTCAGTAAGAGGCTAGAAATTTATCAATATTTTAACAGTAAGTTATGATGAGCCTACACAGATACGTCGAGTGAGCTTGCGTTTTTTGTCCTTAGAATACTGGAAGTTCCTAGTCCAGGAGCTAGAGAATTTGTATGTTTTTCTATTTTATTTTTAATTAACCATTCCTATATTCTCAATCACATTCATCCGAGAAACACATCCTCCTGATACCAGACCAGTTCTCAATAGCGGTACAACAACGTGCCGATGTATTGTTACAATGCAACTAATAGTTACCATAATAGTATTCGAGTTCATATCGTATTTAAAGTTCTACTATGTCTGCGGAATAATTTTGATATTCGTATTAGAGACACGAGAGGAATAATGAAATTATCGGCATATGACTAAAGCATTCTAATGCCATAAAAAACGATGAACCTTATATGTGTTAGGTACATCTCATATATGGTCAAGAAACGGCGTAGGCTCAGTCGCAAATGCATATGAAAGTCAAATGAACTGAATGCTGTCAGATTTAGAAACGATAAGGACAGGATAGTTGGAGCGGAGAACTACGGAACGGGTTTGTTCAGAATATATTGAGTTTGGTAAGCCGGGCTTAGCATCGATCTTTGATTCGTCGATTATGTACCGTTGACGGACGTTGGCTTAAGCTGTCTGTCACAGGCTTCGGGAGACACCTAGCATGTTAATCTCAATCCCCGCGCAACACGTGGATCAGCCGTCGACAAAAGTAATTTATATGCAAATCATTTCGAACTTATGAAATGTTGTCTTAATACGCCTATCATCACACCTTCAAACTTACTGGTGTTAAACAGCAGACAGATGGCATAACTAGTGTGTGTGTGTGTGTATGTCATCATTATCATCAGCGTCAACTTTTTCATCATCAGCCTTTATCGGTCGATTGATACTTGCTTCTTTCATACCTAGCTTCAACCTAGCTTATATAAAAAAAGAGTAACGTTATCTATTATAATGAATTAGTATTTTATTACACGGTATGCACAAAAGATGGCTCCTACATAGTCGATACTCCTCGCATATAATTATTGACGCTATTGTTTAAATACGAATATCAAAATTATTTCGCAGACGTAGTAGAAATTTAAACACGGCTCGTCATAACTTACTATTAAAATGTTGTTAAATTTCCAGCCTCTTACTGACAAAGTTACATTTAGGAGCTAACTAGAGCAAAAGCTGTCGATAAACACGAGGAATGAACACTTTGGTGTTGGGTTGGATTTATATGGTTCATCAACTTCCACCAGGATGCCAATCTGTGATAGTTTCAGAAAAAAATCAGTAGCATTCCGGCTTGACAATAAATGTGCGCATTTACTTATTATCTGTTAGATATGATGATGATACCATGATGTATAAATTGGACTGATACAATAGAGTAGAAATAACTTTGTCAAGCTATACGCATATTTCTCAAAAGAAGAAATGTAAAACACATTTTGGATAACGCATATTGCAGGTGTAGATAAAAAGCCACGGTGTTCTATTCAGGACAGAATATAGGCAAAATTAAGTTAATCTAAAACCGTTCCTTTCGATTCCTAGATGAATGCCAGGTGAGTCGTTATTAATCTATTAATTATTTGACGTTATTACAGATAGACTTTAACTTTTAGGGCCATATTTTTTGCACACAGAAACTTTTGATCGAAGCTTTACCATATATGACATTGTACTGTATTTTCGTATCAAAAATTAGGATAATTATCCGTACGTATGCACAAAAAAATAATAATAATATTTAGGTACATTCTGTTACTATTGTTTTTTTTAATCAGAACTCCGTGCCTTAATATCGTCGTAAGTTGTCAAACGACAAAAGCATCTGCGTTGTTCAGATGACATAAAATGTTGCTCTGTGGTCCCAGAACAATATTAGTGGCGTCATGATAAATAGGAACATCTGTTGGGCCAACAATGCCGTCCGTAAGGCGATACGAGCGCTATCCACCGCCCGATTAATGACCGACTCGTCGAAAAGAATGGTCTATAATATTTATTATAAGATAAGGCGCTACTGGGTGAACGTGTGTCTGCCACTATTACACCAGTCGGGATACAGCGCCTATGCATTACTCAGTCAACGGTATCAATATGAATCTCTTTTTTAACATCGTCTACATTATTCTCTGAACGTAGGTGTTCTGTTTGTATTATAATAAATAAGTATGTAAGGCAACAAAGGGAACGAGAAAGGTACAAAGCGGGTTGTAAATAATGTTTTAATACGGTTCGTACTCAAGGAACTAATCAGCTCGGGTTGTTTTTAGGTTGTATAATATTTAATGAACCATCACGCCCACTAAACGATTGATCTTGGGCCGTTTGAGGCCGACCGCTGTCCAACCGTCGCTTGTCTATTAAAATACTTCCATACCATACTTAATTAAAAAGTTTTGTTAATTTTCCTCGCAATAAAACTATCTTGTGATATAGATTAGTAAATTTTAAATTTTATATATCAATGCTCACGTTATCATAAATGTGTTTGAGAACATGTTTTTTTTTAAATTTATTTAGTTAACATGCGTAAAATTTTTTGGCATGCTTCTAATAAAGTTAGTTACCTTTCTGGGTTTCTTGAAGGAAGGTGATGGTAAAAATAAGTGCTGTAGTCGAGGCAGGTCTGTAAATGGCGAGGAAAAAAGGACAGCCAGGATGAGGACGTTCACTGAAAGAACCTTATGTTCTATGGCGACGATGATGATGAAATGGTGAGGAGGGTTAAAATACAGGTAGGTTGTACTTAAACTTGTCCCATCTTATATTAATAAATAATAATTATACACACAATTCTTTTTGTGTCCAACCACAAACGAGGGTGGATTGAAAAATACTCGGCCTGACACAGATTCATTCGTTTCAAAAGTCGAATCTACTCACATAATTTAGCTCAGCTTAGACTAGTTAATTGTGTGAAGTCCGAAACGTGTGCGATAATTAGTTGTGATTTTATAATTTTATAACAAAGCAAACGGACATAGTTTCTGCAAATTGAGCAAATCGGGCAGCGTGCCGTCATCACGTACCTCCATGAGAAGCGGCTATCACGGAAAGCTATCAGTACTTTAGGAGATTCTGCTCTGTATTATTCATACGTCAAAAAAAGGATGGCAGAATTCAAGCGTGATATGATGTGAGAGTGTGAAAAATGAATCCAGCTCTGGAAGGCCTTCGACGTCCACTACTGACGAAAATATTTTAAAAGTACTTGATTTAATTATGGGAGAGCACAGTTTAAAAATTAGAGAGATAGCTGAGATTATGTGCATCTCTTATGAGCGAACACAAAACATCACAGTCAACGAATTGGGTATCCACGAGGGTTGGGTGTCTGCGAGGAGGGTTCTGCGACTGCTTTCAGCTGAACAAAAAAGGACGCGATCCACTATTTCACGTGACTGTTTGGAGTTATTTGAAGCCGATGCAGATGGTTTTTTTTTATATGTTTGTTACAATGGACGAAATATGGGTTCCTTACTGTACGCCAGATACAAGGCAACAATCGAAATGTTGGAAAAGACCTGATTTTCCACCTCTTAAAAAGGCTTAGGTGATTTTGTCTGCAAATAAGGTAATGGCTCCAGTATTCTGGGACTCGAAGGGAGTGATTATGATTGATTGTCTTGAAAGGGGTCAGACTATACATTCTGATTAATACTATGCTTTACTACGCCGTGTACGAGAGGAATTTAAGAAATGTGTCCAGGAATGCTCAGTAGAAAAGTCCTGTTTCATCAAGACAAAGTCCGTGTGTGACGTGTGAACGTCTGTGCAATTTATGGTTGAAATCCACAATTGTGGCTTTGAATTATTACGGCATCCGCCTTATTCACCTGATCTGGCACCATCAGATTTCTTTCTGTTCCCTTGCCTAAAAAGCACTTGGATCTAAGATTTTCGACAAAGGACGAGGCGAAAACAGCAGTAGACGCATATTTTGACTCTAAGTAAGAATATTTTTTTAACGGTCTAAATACTTTAAATGGGAGATGGCAAAATTGCATTGAACTTGATCGTGATTATGTAGAAAAATACAAATATAACAAATTTTAGGTTAGGCCGAATATTTTTCAATGCACCATATATACGTATACGGTTGTACTAATTACGAAACATCCAACTGTGCTCCCGCTCAAAATCCTCTGACGGAGGGAGGCCTCGAAGCCGCGGTGCTTTTGCGCAGGAGGTGATTCGATGAACTCTATGGATAACTGCATGGCTGACGCAATGAAGTTCTGGACAAATGTAAGTGGATAAAATGGAGGGTGGGGTTTGCCCAACAATTGGACTCATATAGAGTTTAACATTAATAATAATATAAATATTTATACCTATATACAATAGTACCTATACGAATGGACGCCCGAATATACTTTCAAACTTAGTACGATAAAACTATGTTTTTTTTTTACTATATCACACTAAATACAAAATCGCACGAATTAAGTTTAAGTAACATTAAGTCTTTATAAGTAACTAGCGATCCGTCCCGGCTTCGACAAAGATAGACAGAGACACATTAAACACTAAAACCTTCCTCTGAAATAGCTCTATCCGTGCGAGGAATACCGTACAGAAATCCGTTCAATAATAATAGATTTTGAGAAAATTTATCATATACAGAAAAAAAAAACTTTGTTTTATAATAAGTATACATAAATAATAAACCAACAATTATCTCTATAAAAAAGAAAATCCTGTATCATTATTAGTCATATTCCGTGAGCTTCCTCGTTCGTATTGTACCAAGAGTTTTATGCATTTCATTGCTCTGAACAACATAGTTGTATACGAAACGTCGGCCAGTTTCTAATGAACACTTGTGTCATAAACAGCGTAAGGTATATATTTTCATGAAGTACAATGAGACAGGTATTTTAAACATCCTGATTTTAGGATGTTTTAGCCTTAAATATTAATGTTAATCTGTAACAAATGTAGTATACAAATGATGAAAAACATATTAGATGTATTAAAATAATATTTTTTTTAAGAATGGTAATTAACGCGTGAAGTTCACATCTATGCTTTTCATTATGCATATTTCAATTTTGTACGACTGTCGACTGTTCTACGTCGTCGTTTAGGAAGCATAAAGGTAATATGATAGAGAAGGGAAGCCTTGGGCTGGTCTATGACGGCGAGCGTCCGTCTTGATTAAATTGAGAAGGAAGATGTGAAACACTATACCATCCTCGTGTATGGGTAATTCTCTGCGCCATGAGCATACGGTTCATGGCGCATAGAAAATTAATGAAAGAAAAGTGATTGAAATTATACGATGCTTGCTTTCTCTTTCGACTTGGACGGACGCGTTTTATGTCGGCTTCCCTTCTCTATCTATGTTTGGAAGAGTCCCGGATGTAATAACGTAGAGGTAGGATAAAGGTAAGTATGTCACTAGTTGTGCTCGCGACGTTGCTCGCGAGAAATTCAGCTAGCGTCCGTTAGCGGGTTATTCAGTAAGTGGCTCAATAGGTAAAAAAGGACGTATGTACATCACGTGTAACAATGGATTTCGACGCAACTTATATGTTCAGGATCCATTGTTTCACGTGATATACATACGTATACCGGAACTAACAAACAAACATTCTAAAAACTGTTTGGACGTGTACTGTCATAAATATAGTGATAAAAATTTAAGAACAAACAAACAGGGTGGGCTAAATAAAGCCGTTTAAAAAAAATTGGCTAAATATATATAAAAAATAATTATATAATATGTACAGAATTTGGATTTTCATTAGCATTATTATGTGAGTAGTAAGAGGTAGTGCCATTGCTACATTGCAACCAAATTTAGCCGGCACCATTTGGCTCACGTGATACTGTTGAAAAGTAACAGCTTCCGCGTCGCGTTTCATTCGGTTTATGAGTGGCCGGTGGCCTATTGAGCGGACGGGGTGAGGGATGGCGACGTACCTACATATGCGGATGTTAATGGGCGTCGGTATTCACCAAATGGCTCTGATGGCTCGGTATAACAACCGAGCAGTGCCACTTGCAATAAAAAGCATGCATAAAATGTATAATATTATTTGGTCATAGGTACAATCGTACTTTTCACATTTGACTCAAAGTAAGTGTCGAAAATCTCGTTTCTGTAATTGTTGTTGTAAATTTTACGATAATTCATTATTTATAACTTACCATTTTATATGTGTTATATATTATTAATATAATTCATTTATATTATATTTAATTAGTTTCGACGACCGCTCAATTTGAATTTTAAATGTATATTTTGTTATACAAGATCTTAACATAAATTCTACCTGTAAAACGTGTCGAGTTATGTATATGTATGTTTTGGAATTATTGAATCGTGCGTTATAAAGTCGACCGTATGCTACTAAATTTTGAATGTTTAGCATACCAGTTGTAGCCGCGTTTCAAGTGCGTAAAAATTAGACACAAACTGCACGTAACGCGTCGGCGTTACCAAGGCTTTACATGGATAACTGCCGCGAGGTTTAGTGGTAAGCATGTTCAACCATAGTCATGAGTTCAAGTCGGATCAAAGTGTCATTGGGATTTTTCAATTTGTAATAAAAGTCTGAAGTCAGGGGGTTACACCGCGTATTCTTTGTCTTAATATAGAATAGGGGGCAAACGATAAATCGGAAGCTTTTTACGCCTATCAATGTACATGAACATTCACATAATTACTACGTAGATGCGTTAACCTCATTTCCCACCCCAATGGGCCACCGGCTACTCACAAACAGCACGAAGCGCGACACTGAGGATGTCATTTTACGACGGCATTTTGTATGCGATAGGTACATCCCCGGCCGTGCCGGCACGCTTCCGCTGCAAAGGAAGATGTAGTGACGTGCACCATGCATGGCACTACCTCCTAATATGCAGCATGACAGTACCTCCTCCTATGCAGCTTGGCACTACCTCTATCTAAAACTTTGTAGAGCACGTTAAGCCGTCGGACTTACGCCTACGTCGGATCGCCGTCTTATCAGAATACGAGAATGAGGGAACAGGAAGTGCACTTGCGCACTATAATATGTTCAGCGCTGTTGCCTAGTCTCTATAAAAACGGCTGTCCTGGCCGAAGTTTGGCTGGGATAACATTATTATACGTTAGCCTATCTACCGGTCGCTTCCACCTTCGTATAGCCTTGTCGTAGCTTGGGCCTTGGTAGCCTAAAGTATTACCCCCCACTTTGGAGACCACACACAAGGCCCGGGATCATGCCTAGATGGGTTTCCCCGCATCGCCAAAAACTACACGATCGTGCCATCCGCCTTCCACCGCATCACAGCAATGACAACAGAAGTGCCGGTCTAAACAGTGATTATAATATGTTTAACTCCATCCCAAGCAGCAAACAATATGCTGCTATAATGGATTCAAATGTGAGCTCGGTGAGCGGGAACTATCTGCAACTATCTACTGTATCCAGAGTCACAATTAGCCGCGATTAGTCGCGGTACGGTTCGGTCGCGCACGGCCGCTCTTCCCATAGATTAATTGCCACCTGCCGCTCCTTTATTCTTGGACAGACAGAAACACGGTCATAATTATTGTATTATGTTTATATTGTTTAACCGGAATGGCAAGCTTATAACTATAAAACGCTAAGTAGGAGACAGGAGTGTTTTAGAAATTTTGTAAAAAGTGAAAACCTACGCCCAATGAATTGTCGGCTTTTGTAACAAGTCAACCATCAAAGTTCTTTATGATCGTCGTACATATTTTACCTTAGAACTTTAGGTTGTCTAGTTATTAATCCAAATTGTGAAATTATCTCCGGGCCTTAAGGAACTGTTGGTCTCGCTCTTTTAATAGTAATAAAATAGCTTTCATTTCAAGCTCGTGTTCTGTTAGAGATGTGCTTTCCCGTTAGCTGATGCTCAATTCCATTACAATAGAACCAGCATTTGTAACTATAACTACTTTTCTAACTATACCGTTACGATCATCAGTTAATTCTTCAACATCAATCGAAGTTATAAAATAAGTTGGTATATCTGGCTTCTTATAACTTAGTATACGAAGCTTATGAGAGCTGGCAACTGCGAAATACACGCATTATGCATATTCTCCGGTACCTGGCCTGCATTGGTAAGCGGATATTATAGTCTTTGTCCATAAATTACACTTCGAAATACTTATTATTTCTAACATGTTGCGATTCTTGATTTTAATGCAAATTTTTAAATTGAGTCAGATAACATAACAGTAGAGGTTGCAAATTTGTGTTTGCTAGCTTTAAAAGTGGTAGAGCAAAAAGACTCCCTAAAATTAGTGCTTCTAGAAAAGAATATTACTTACTAGGTGTTACCCGCGACTTTTGAACGCGACTAGGAAAAGACACAATTCACGAATAACACTAAACGCAACACCGAAGGTGTCACTCAGACTTTACAACGGTCTCATGTGAGCGAGAGATACTGGCGCCGACCTAATTCTACTGCAACGCAGCATGAGACTACCTCTAAAGAACCGGAACGAGGTTTTCATTTGAAGTCTGCACTTCTCACACTCTAAAAAAATAGCTATCTCGGCTACATGAGTGCATTAACCTTTTACAATTCGCATGGTTAAAACATATTTGACATGCCTAATTACATTTTCGTAACTTCTGGTTTTTGCGTGTGTATGATGCATGAACGCAAATTGTTCACAATAATTTGTACACTAATGACCTACGCTATTCTATCAATGGTTCGTTACTAATCACATTCGAAAAGGTCACAGTTATGAATATTTTTTCTTCTAGTGGTAAATATACATTTGCTTAGCTAACGATAAATCAGAGGCAATCCCGTGACGGCTCATTAACACCAACACGGATACTGGTTATACAATTTCCTTGTTTCACTCTATTCCGGCATTTGGGCTACTTACAAACCTGCACTATTTTGCCGACTCCATGGCTGGCAGTGCCATTGCTGCAGTCGAATGCAGCACTGGCAGTGCCATTGCTGCAGTCGCCTTTTACTGATAAGGTGCAAATATTTGCTAACATTGACGCATTTAGGAAAACGAAGTGTTGGCCGACCGTTCACCAGTGTAGTAACTGGACCGCAATGGACGCGAATAGCAGGAGATCGGTCGTCTTGGCGTTCATTGCAAGAGGCCTTTGTCCAGCAGTGGACCGATAAGGACTGATAATGATGATGATGATTGGTGCATTATTTTTTATAGCAGTTGGATGCGTATAATGACTACCATCACCCATAGAGTATAGACATGAATAATTATTCTGCAGATATGTTTCTCTCCTTCCTTTCTTTCCGCCAATGGGTTAACGGAAACTATAAGGCATGAAACGCTACAGCATAGCTGTCACTTTACGTATTCTGTTACTTAGGGCTACTTTCCCAATTGTGCCAACCCCATTCGTCTACAGCAATGGCATTTATTACCTTTTACTAGAAAAGTATAAATATTCGCTAATGTATCCGACTAAGCCTAATATAGACATATTATGTTAATGCGTACATTTTTAATAATTAATAATAATCTAAAATATATTTCATGCAACTAGACATGGTGGGAACCACGATATACCTACATCAGAGATATTGTCCTCGTTTTCCGGGAATTGAGATTGATGTACGTGATTTACCTTTGCAACGTATTGACGGTAAATAGTGCATCAATAAAAACGTTCCCGCTTTACTGCTGTGTGAATGGCGTACGCTGAGGTATACATCTAAGCTGGACTGTTGTACATCAATTCCCAGTTGTCCGTAGCGTTTTCTTTGCGAAGTCGTAGAATTCGAATTTTGCGTATTCTAGGACCTACCTGCTCTACGAGAAGCAATAGTAAGAAACACATTTTAAAAAACTTCCGTATTTTTTATAGTAGTTGGACCCTTGTGATGACTACCGTCGCCCATACTGTATACAGAATGTAAGAGGTAGTACCATGTTGCATAGGCGGAGGTAATGCCATGCATGGTGCGTGACACTGCTACCACCTATGCAACAGAATTGGGCCGGCACGATCGGGGAGATACCTCTCGCTCACTTGATACCGCCGTAAAGTGACACCTACGGTCTCGCGTTTCGTGCGGTTTGTGATGGCCGCGCCGATTGGGGGGGGGG